>JAUEKU010208921.1:0-16719 GCA_032274805.1 Gypsophila paniculata | reverse complement strand
AAGTAGTTAGATTAATTAATTGGTTATTACTTTATTTGTCAACATTAGAGTATAAATAGCATTCTACTTGTAATAACAAACTTAGAATCATTTTCATACATTTTCATTTTCCTAATAATACCAACAATTTACCAACTTTCTCTCTCTTTCATTCATCATATTACGCCATTAATGGAGGTCAAGAGCTCTGTTAATATGGTATCTTTCGCCTAGTTTCGATTCCTTTCTTCGCTTCCGCTTCTCCTTTCGCTTATCGTGTCTTCGTTTCGTTTCAATTTCGGTTTCATCCTTCTCAAACCCTAATTTTTCCCCCAATTTTTTCGTCTTGCTTCATTTTGATAGTTAATTCTTTCAAAATGACCGACGATTCAACCAATACTGTTTCAACTACTCCGAGTTATAGTCAATTTGACGATCCTTTGTTCTTAACCACCAATGATCACTCAAATTTTCAACTTGCTTCCTTTCTTTTTGACGGCTCGAATTTTTTGCAATGGAAACGAGAGGTTCTTCATGCGTTGATTTCGAAGAATAAGCTCGGATTCGTCGATGGAACTTATCCTTGCCCTAATTCTAAAGATAAGAAGTATAATCAGTGGATTCGGTGCGATTTACTGGTTTTGCGATGGATTCTCAACTCCTTGAACAAGCATTTGCGCGAAAATTTGCAATATGCTAATTCCTCTGAAGAACTGTGGAGTGAAATTGTCGACAGGTATGGTCAGTTGAACGCACTCGAACTTTATCAATTTCGCAAAGATTTGAGCAACATGTCGCAAGAGAATTCTAGTTTACTTGAATATTATAGCAAGTTGAAGAACGTTTGGGAGAATATTGATAGTGTTGATCCGATGCCTGTGTGTACTTGTGGCGCTATGGCTATGTGTACTTGTAAGCTACTCAAGCGTTTTCTCGACAGAGAAACTCATGCTAAATTGATCCAGTTACTCATGGGATTGAATTCGTGCTATGAGAATGTCACAACTAACGTTCTCACCATGGATCCTCTTCCTCCTATCAACAAAGCCTTAGCTCTGCTGCAAAAGGTCGAGAAACAAAAGCAAATTTCTGACACTAATGAAGAATGTCTGGTGAATTCCACTGCTTATGCTAGTAACAGACAATCTCCGTCTGATACTCAGTCAAAACGTCCTCGAGTTGAACATGATCCTAAGCAGTTCAAAGAGTGCTCTCATTGTCACAGAAGGGGTCATATTAAAGAAGAATGTTTCCGACTGAAAATATGTTCATTTTGCAAGATGAAAGGACATATTAGAGAACATTGCTACAAGCTTAAGAATAGTCGTGGCAGCTCCAAATCGGCCCTGTTTTCTGGTCCTAAGGGGACAGCAAATACTGCTGATGTGCTTCCTTTTGTTGATGATGCTGATTATGAGACGCTCACTCCTCTTGATCATCCTTCTTCTCCTCCTACGTACAAGTCTCAGACATCTGCACATGCTCGTGATCAACGCTCCAGGAAAGTTGATCCATCAGTGGTCAAAGAGTTTTTCAACTCCTTTATGCAACAGATGTTGGATGTGATGTCCGATCCTTCTACTTCTGATGCTCCTCTTCCTTCTGTCAACTTTGCTGGTACGTTTCATTCTTCTAATGCCTTTGCTGTTACTAATCGTATCAGTAGAATGGATTGGATTGTTGATACGGGTGCTTCGGACCACATGACTTCATACATTGATCTGCTACATGACATTACTCCACTTCCTAGACCTGTCTTGGTGGCTCTTCCTGATGGCACAATCAAAACTGTATATCAGTCGGGGACTGTGTTTCTTACTCCCTCTATTACACTTTACAAAGTTCTTCATATTCCTGATTTCACACAAAATTTGCTTTCTGTTGGTCGTCTCATTGATACTTCCAACATTACTGTCGTCTTTCTCAAACATCATTGTCTGTTCCAGGACCATTCAAGTAATCAAGTCCTGGCCAAAGCCAAAAGAAACGGAGATCTCTACAGAATTCAAATAACTCAACTCCCCGATGTGGTTTCTTCTTCTGTTTCCTCTTTAGCTAATATGCATAATAAATCACATGTTTCTTTTGCCGCTAGCTCAGTAAAACATAGTGATCTTTTACTTTTACATGCTAGGCTTGGTCACACTTCTGTTGATAAGATGAAACATGTATGCTCTAAGCATTTTTCTGGAATAAACAACTTCTTTTGTGACATTTGTGTTCTTGCTAAACATCATAAGCTTCCTTTTCAGAGAAGTATTTCACATGCTGTTCATTGTTTTGATCTCATTCATGTTGATGTTTGGGGTCCATATAAAGAAGCATGTATGACAGGAGCTAGGTCATTCCTAACTATTCTAGATGATCACTCTCGGAACACTTGGACATATCTCATTCAACACAAATCACAAGTTCCACATCTCCTTAAGAGTTTTGTCTATTATGTTCAAAATCAGTTTCACACCTCTGTCAAGGTCATTAGGTCTGATAATGGCACCGAATTTTTCCAACATCAGTGTAGCCAGTTTTTCCAGCAACATGGTATAATACATCAAAGGAGTATTGTGGGAAGACCCCAACAAAATGGACGGGTTGAACGCAAACATAGACATCTATTAGATACTGCTAGAGCACTTAAAATTCATTCCAATGTTCCTTCAAAATTCTGGGGTGATTGTTTGCTCACTGCTACATATCTTATCAATAAACTTCCTTCATCTGTTCTCAATTGGAAATCTCCGTATGAGGTCCTATTTGGGGAGGCTCCTTCTTATGAGGAGCTCCGAGTGTTTGGCTCCCTTTGCTATGCTTCAATGCCTATTTCATACAGAGACAAGTTTGGTACACGGGCTAGAAAATGCATGTTCATTGGCTATCCTTTTGGCCAAAAAGGATACAAGCTTTATGACCTTCTTACTCACAAGGTTTTTACTAGCAGGGATGTCGTCTTTAGGGAAAATGAGTTCCCTTTTCAACATTCTTCACCACTGCCTCCTTCTGATACACATATTCTTCCCCTGGTTTCTCCTGCTACATCATCTCCTTTGGGTGCAGTAACGGTTTCTCAGGATCTGCGGCCTTCTAGTCCTACTCCTGTGAGTTCCACGTTTCTTGGTTCCCCAAATGCCACTGAACATGATGATAATGTTGCTACACCCGTTGTTTCTCCAGTTGCTTCTGGTGGTGATGATAATTCTTCACCTACTCCAGACTCTCCAACTGATACTTCTAATGGTGATGTTATTTCTTCACCACATCCAGCAGATGTTTCGTTGTTGAGGAAATCAGACAGGAATAGACATCCCTCTATCATGCTCAAAGGGTTTCATTGCCCCCTGAAGCTTTCTGTTTTGCACAACACAACGGAATCCTCAGATCCTTCTGCTTCTTTTCATGCTGCTGTCCTCAACCAGTTGACATATTATGATAAGGATTATCTTATGTCCTTATGCAATGTCGTTTCAGCATCTGAACCAACTCACTATAATCAGGCTGCTTCTGATGATCGATGGGTTGCAGCCATGGACCAAGAGTTGCAAGCTCTTGAGGCCAATGATACTTGGGACCTCACTGTTCTCCCACCCAACAAGAAAGCCATAGGCAGTAAATGGGTCTTCAAAATCAAACACAGAGCCGATGGCTCCATTGAGAGATACAAGGCTAGACTAGTGGCTAAAGGTTATAACCAAGTTAAAGACAAAGACTACAAGCACACTTTTTCTCCAGTGGCTAAATTTTCTACTGTGAGAACTCTTTTAGCAGTGGCTGCTGCTAGGGGTTGGCATTTACACCAACTTGACATTAACAATGCATTTTTGCACGGATTTCTAGATGAGGAAGTTTACATGAAGCCTCCCCAAGGGTACTCGAAGGCTATGCCAGGACAAGTTTGCAAGTTAAAACGTTCTCTTTATGGGCTCAAGCAGGCTTCACGTCAATGGAACCTTGAACTTACCAAGTACCTACTCAGTTTGGGTTTTCATCAATCCAAACAGGATTACTCTTTGTTTACTCAGTTTGACAGTTCTTCAAATTCATTGTTGGTGGCTTTGGTCTATGTGGATGATGTGTTATTGGCAGGGGACAGTCTTGAAGCTATTGACTCAGTCAAGCACAACCTCCATGCTAAGTTCACTATTAAAGACCTTGGTCCAATGAGATACTTCCTAGGACTTGAGGTTGCACGAAATGAGGCTGGAATTCTGCTAAATCAGCGGAAATACACCTTGGATATCATAAAAGATGCTGGTTTGGAGCATTGCAAGCCTGCTGGTTTTCCTATGCAAAAGAACTTGAAGCTTTCGATTGATCAAGGTGACATTCTACCTGATCCCGAGAGGTACAGGAGGCTGATAGGGAGACTCCTATACCTCAATCTTACTCGTCCCGATCTCTCGTACAGTGTACAACACCTTAGCCAATTCCTCAGCCAACCAAGAGTTCCTCACTATCAGGCTGTTCTTCATGTAATCAGATATCTCAAGGGCACTGCTAATTCAGGCCTATTTTATTCGGCTCACTCAAATCTTACTCTTCAAGCTTATAGTGATGCTGATTGGGGCAGCTGTTCTTATAGTTGTAGGTCTTTGAGCGGTTATTGTGTACTTCTTGGTGATTCACTAATCTCTTGGAAGACAAAGAAGCAAAAGACCGTAAGTAAAAGTACAGCCGAAGCTGAATATCGTAGCATGTCCTACACTACTAGTGAGATGGTGTGGCTACATAGCTTGTTGCAAGATCTCCATGTCCAACCTTCTCTCCCTATCATCCTTCATTGTGACAACAAGGCTGCTCAGCACATCGCTCAAAATCCCGTTTTTCACGAACGAACTAAACATCTCAATGTCGATTGTCATTATGTTCGAGACAAACAACAAGAAGGCTTCCTCTTAACCAAGCATGTCAGGTCTGGTCTTCAGCTTGCAGACATAATGACCAAGCCTCTCGGTTCACAACAGCATCATTTTCTCTCTGTCAAGCTTGGACTAAAGTTACCTCCTTGTAGTCCAGCTTGAGGGGGGAGTATGCACCATAGTGATTAGTATTAGTTAAGTGTTAATGATAGGTTCTTAAAGTAGTTAGATTAATTAATTGGTTATTACTTTATTTGTCAACATTAGAGTATAAATAGCATTCTACTTGTAATAACCAACTTAGAATCATTTTTCATATATTTTCATTTTCCTAATAATACCAACAATTTTACCAACTTTCTCTCTCTTTCATTCATCAAATTACGCCATTAATGGAGGTCAAGAGCTCTGTTCATAGAAATGAGTTTGACTTTCATCCTGAATTTACCACCCATTTTGAGTTATTATTAAAAAGTCCCAAGTTATTAGGAATTCTAATTCAGGAGTCTCAAACTCTATTACCCATATATCTTTAAGTTTACAAGTCGTTTCTTATATATTAATTTTCACCTTTTATTTTAGTCATTTATTTATTTTTCAATTTTGCGAATGTTCAAAATATCCGTTTTCATTGCACACGAATATAATCAGTGGCGGAGGCAGAATTTTATTTTAGGAGGGCCGAAAAATTTTAGGAGGGGCGCAGCCTTTGTAAAACAAGGAAAATTAGAAAAATTTCGAAAATTTCAATTAAAAATCGAATTTTTTTCAAAATTAGGGGGGCGGTCGCTCCTGTTAGCCCCCCTCTCGCTCCACCCCTCAATATAATTTGATTAACTTATCATTTAAAATCAATCGTTAACATACTCAACCTCGACCTGACTCCTCTTATCGTCGATTTGGATAAAATCAGTTATGAATACATATGTTTCTCGCAAATATCATTATACCACCGGTGGCAATACAACCATCTTATAATTTATTGAGTTTTTATGTAAAGTTTATGAGTTTTTATAACTTTTAGAGCTAAATTATAAGTTTTTGAACAAAAATATTTACGTAAAGTAGCTTAAATACTTTAAATCAAACCTCACAAACTTTATAACTAAACTCAAAAACTTTGTAAAAAAACTCAAAATCAACAAAAATGAGTTGTAACTTGTAATACAACGGGTGGTATAATCTACTAATTGTATATTTCTTGACCGTATCTTTTTGACAGTATCATAGTTTTGATATTACTTCTTAGCCGATCCTTGACGTTCTGCATAAATAAAAACTACATATAAAAAAGATTAGTCCATGTGAATATTCTTAAGGAAAGTATTTAGATAAATAATCAAAGAAAATCAAGAACACGTTAGTATAGCATAATTGGTCGAAATAATTTCTTCTCATCGCAAATGATGGAAGAAGGCAAATTACGTAACCCGTGACAATAGCTACTCACTCGCTAAGCCACAATGCATTAAGTTATGGGTTGACATATTACAAAGTCAATAGTAATTTGTTTTATTTGTTTAATTATTGCTAAGTTAAGGGGTTGACAACATATACAATACAAAAAATATTTCCTATATATGTTCTGATAAATTATCTAATACTTTGTAATCCGTATTATAATTTATCGGCTTGTTTGAATATAGAGGTTTCAGATAAATATAATAATTGATTAAATCAGTAAAAGTACACATTAGTTCAACGTGTTAAGCATAAATATTATCACAAGCTAGTATTGTTATACGGAGTATTTAATATACTCTATACTTCTAAAATAAATATGAAAATGGAAGGTACTTCTGATTTGGTGGAGTGTACATATTTTTAGTTTGTAAAGAAATGTAAACTCATGGAATATGAGTTGAGAATTCATAATGAATCAATATAACCAAGATATAGAAAAATTATGGAATGAATCTTATATAAACACTTGTATTTGCGATCGACTCTATATTTTTAATAGGATTTTTTTAGTAACTTTCACCTTTTCTTTATTATCTTTTAAAAACTCCCATCTTTTCTAATTTTTTTTTCAAAACTACCACCTTTTGTAGACAATTCTTTCAAAACTCCTACCAAAACCTCAATTTCACCAAAATTAGAGTCTATTTTAACTCATGAAAATGATAAATTCTCATTTATTTTTTTTCACATTTTGACTTTTGGGGGTAGAAAAAGTACATTCGTCTTTGATATGTACAAAAATAATTCCTTCATTTTTTACAAAAAAATTGCATTTTGGTGAGATTTATTAAAAAAATGCTTATAAAAAGTGGAAATTTTGAAGAAAAGTTAGAAAAGGTGGGAGTTGTTAAAATCGTGGTTATAAAAGGTGTGAGTTATCGAATGACCCATATATTAATGGTAGTAAAAGTAAGAGTTGGAGGTCCCGTGCGTAGCACGGGACTATCCAACTAGTAATTTTAAAAAACGCAAAAAGTAGGGAAATTATTTTCTTAAGTGACTATGTTTTTATGTTCAAATGTGTATCACTCAATGTAGATATAAATAAATAAGATAAAAAGGGTAGTTTTGTCCCGAATATAGAATGGGGTCCTTATAGTTACTAAACCATACTTTAGATCCTTTAAGCAAATAAAAAGGAAAGTTTAAATCCTTGAACTAGTGTTAACTCGTAGTTAAATGCATGTCCACGTGCGAGTGAGACACTGTCTATTGTCCCACGCACATGAGCGTGTCTTCACTTCAAATTTTGTCGGAATTATTGATGATAAGAAAGATTTGGAGTGACATTTAATTTCTTGATGAAATTTTACCAATATAATTTTATCAACACGTCAGATTCCTTCTGTACGATTACGGCTAGTTGATTCCACAGCTGCACACACTTCAACCACAACCGTGTGCACAATAAGTGAGGAGTTAACGTTTGCTCATTCCCTCCCAATTCAAGGAGTTAGTCTCTATTCATTTGGAATTAATTTCAATTCTGTTTAGTATCATTCAATTCAGTTCAATTCAGTTCAATTTTACTCAATCCTAAATAACAGAGCCTTAATGTTGGTTCTGGGATTTATTGAACAATATCGAATAGAAAGTAATAGTAAAAGAACGTTTTACGAAATAGTGACGTTGATAATATAATACTTGGATAAAACTTGAGTCACGAATTCTAGCTTTCCTTAAAGAATATTGCAACCCTATTAGCCCTCCCTTACACGAGATTTTTCACAGGATCAAACAAGTTCAACTCTTTTGTTCTTAGGCTTAGAAACAAAAGAATTATAATGAGTTTCTATGTTGGTTTTATTGTAGAAAGTGTGTAGGAGAAATATTGTTATAAGTTTTCTCGGTCTAATTTCTTCCATCACAATAGATGAGGAGGCACATCTTGAACCAAGAGACATGACTCTTGAATCAACATACAGTCCCTTAGAAATGAAGCAAAAGACATGCCTCTTGGATCAAGAGATACATCTCTTGATTCAAGATTCAAGAGACACAACTCTTGAAAGGATACCAAGAAGAGATACAATGCATTTATCTATTATTTTAGTTTATGCATACCATCACTATACAAATGCTTATACAAGCATGCACTCCACATTTTCTGAACTCATATTATAACATCGTATAGTTATCACGTTTGCACAATCTCGACTACACTTAAACGACTGATCATTTACACTTAAATCACCAACAATTAATCACGTCAAAAGGACTCAAATTATTGACAAACTTAGCAACGAGGACCTGAACTTTGATAACCAAGGTTTAAGTACCTCATTTACAATTTCGTCAAAACGTGTCGTTAGATTGATTCATTCTCACCCACTTTTTCTTAAAAACTGATTTGTGATTTTAAGTGGAAACGACCAAATCAAACAAATTAAATATACAATGAGGTACAAAATTTTAAAAAAAAAAAAAAAAAAAAAAAAAAAAAAAAAAAAGAAAAAGAAAAAGAAAAAAGAAATAAAAAGAAAAAGTAAGTATTTCTCCAGTTTGAAGTAGCACTTTCAAAACCAAACTAGGACTTCTTAGATACAAAAGATCAGTTACCTTCTTCGTAAACTGTTACTGCACAAGGAACTACAATTAATTCTCCATCCGATTACGGCAAGACAAACCTTGTGATTCGATAAAAATAGTATACAACTAGTTGTAATATAATTGATTTCACTTTTTAAGTAATGCTATAAAATTTATGAACATTATTATAAATTTTTTGAATCGTATTTACAAGTTTTCACAAAATACTCATAAATATTATTAAAATACTCGAGAAATCCATGATGATTGTCGTACAACAGGTTGTATAATCCTTTTTTCCCTTGTAAATTGGTAAAGGCACCGATGACGACAGTCGAAGGGTATGTCAGCTACCGAGACAACAACCATGGTATAATGCAATATATAAGCTATGCACATAATAGTTCAAAAATTGAAACTGGATATCATATATTTGAACATAGGTCTATGTTCACTACTTCACTTGTGATGTCTAAACCAAAAAGAACAGGATTTATTTAAAATACCGTCTTTATACCTATTAGACCTGCCCACCTACGGTCAAGAAGCATCGGTCACTAATGAACAATATGGTCACCATAACCGATAAAAGTTCTTTCATATAGTTCTTTTATTTCACAAAAAAGTTAAGTTCTCGTACAAAGCTACAACAAAGAAACACCAGCAAATGGGAGGGTGGAGATAAAAAGCAATCCGTAAGAAAACAGTCTTTTGGCTATTAAGGTACCTACTCAGTCGATCTGTACAACGTAAAACTTTTTGAAGCCTAAAGAATCAAACTAAGAGGAGAACGTAAAATCAGTAGAAACGAAAGTAATCAAATTTTAATACATTACATGAAAATATTAGTAAAACATAAAGACTCAACATGCTTTAACGCCCCAAAGGACAAACAAGGGCATCACCGCAACACCAAAATTGATCAGCCTAATAAGAACACTTATCTTGTCATACCATATGATATAAGACCAATAGCTGTGCTCTCGATATGAGCCTAAATACCGTAAGTATGTCTGTGGATGGGTTGCGTTTCAAAAGTTTTGACGACCTCCAACCATGGCTTGTCTACCACTAGAACTGAAGACTTGGAAAGGTGCCCAACGAATAAAACGGGATGCTTAAACGACCAAAATTCAAAATTACGTCTAAATTCATTCTGAATTTGCAACTTACGCTTTAAACTTCCGTTAGACTTTAAGAACTTCTTTGAGACGGAGTCCAAAGTATTAAGCACGTCATTAGTTATTACGTTACCATTTACTTCCCCCTCGATAGGCATTCCGAAATCGATCAAGCACATGGCCCTGAAAGAAAATGGTCATTGATGTTAGATTTAATTCACATTCTTTTTAAAATGTGGGGCACCAAAAGGAAAGTAAAACTCAAAATACTAGCATTGCTCCACCTCCGAGATTTAGAATGACCAGACTATTTAATGTCAGTAGATCCAAATATATACGGAGTACTTCGCACGGAGTATCATTCAGTCAAATATGTTACAGATTGCATGCTAACCAGAATATACTATTTCTTCAGAGTTCTCTTTTCCACCGTCATACTATTGACTAAAGGGTTAAGACTAATTGTTTGCTAGGACTCCTAAAAATGAAAGCCAATTGAAATGACAGGTTAACGTGATTGTCATCTTACTGTTAAACCGAAACTCAGAGCTTCTATTGCCTAATAATGTTAATTACCACGTAAGTAAACGCAACTTTTTCGTTATGTCTTATCAATACTACTGAAGCCTAGCCACCAAGGAAAAGGAAAATATTTTGCTGTGATATGAACATGATACAAACACATTCCACTTTGAAAGGCTAAATGCATATAATAAATTTGAAGATGATAACACACCTTGAACTATAAACAACAACGGATGATGAGTTGGCAGACGGTGGAAATGAAAGCCCTATAACCTCGCCAGGAAACTCTTGAAATCTTCGGGGCAAAGCAAAAGAATTTTTCTTTGACCATTCACCCAGTTTTTTGGCCTCGACATCAAGTGCATAAACTTGATTTGTTGACGTAGTGACAACAAGGACATTGTTATTCAAGGGAGGAAACCCACCAGCAGTAACAGATGCACCATCCAATCTCGAAACAAACCAATGTTGCCTGTCTCCAAAATAAATGATGCGTTCAAAATGTGTAGTAGGGTAACCAAGAGATTAAAACACAGACAAGTAAAAGAAACTAGGAAACTGCCTTAAAAAAACAGCTTCATCTGCCAACTAAAGTAATCAGGCATCACAGTGTCATAAGAACATTGACCCAATGAAGAGCCTAATTCAAGGGTGCCATAAGGCCTATAACTACATGTAATAAGCACAAAATGCAAAGTACAAAGAAAAGCATAATGTATGCATGAAAATGTGGTTCACAAGTACTGAAAAAGCCAGATGCAAACAATTCACAAATTACTTCAAAATTAACCACTGAAGATAAATTCTTTAAAATAGGATACTCTTAGTTTCATACCGCTGTATTTCCATGTTGAAGATGTAAACATCACCGAAGCAGTTGACAGCAGCTAGCCACTGCCCATCAGAACTGGTGAATAGTTTTGTTATAGGAGGCTCAATTGGTGGAGAGAACTCATCTTGAGACTTGCGGCAGGGGGTGAAAACATGCACTAGTTCAGACGAATTGGCGTCCACAATCTGCGTCAACGGAACCAAGCAAAAAAATCAAAACCCTTTCCAAAATTTCATTTAGCAAAAAGAAAGCACCTCTAAATAAATAGAATATATTTCATGTCAATCATATAGATACAAATCTTATTGAAGGACCAAAGACGGATAGTTTGATAGTTTGAAATTTCAATTCCAACAATAAACTACCAAACCAAAAAAAAACAAGCAAGATCTCATTTCTATATATAGAAAGAGTGAAATAGAGTGAATCCGTGATCCTGTGGAATTTCAATTTTATATTAAAAGAAAAAAGGAATGGAATGAATCCGTAATCCTTTGGACCTTTCTATAAAAGTTGTTACTCAGACTCGGTTCTTATTGAAAACAAATTACAGTACGATGACTTTTCCTTTGGACCGTTCCTGTAAGCTTTTTACTCAAACTCAAATATAGGTCTCCAATACAAGAATCCATAGTGCCTAACTCATCATGACTCAAATATAAAGACACGAGATTTGTCAATGAATACGCAGGAAGAAGTCAGACTAGAAATAACTGAGCACGAATCAGTCAACAGAAATCGGTCAACAACGCAGCAAAATCAAGAGAAAAATGCTTACATAAATTTTTCGATCATTCCCTGCAATAATTAGCCGGGTTGAATCTGACGTGAAAGTAAGTGCATGAGCAAACGGGAGCTTCCCAGGAAGTTGTCTTTTATTAATACTCCATGGAGCTTTACTACCTTCATGTTTCCTTAACTCGAACAAACTTGGTTTGTTATGATTAGAAAATGAGAAGAGTGACCCTGATGGAGAGATACTACTGCAAGTTATCTTCCCAGAAGCTTTATTAATGGCACGAGCCAACAAAGTCGTAGACGCATGACCACTAGATGCCTTGTCAGGATTACTGCCACTACCCAAGCCAAGGGACATAATATCGACTCTATTTGCTGCCTGAACAAGAAGCAGCGGCATCCGCTTGAAAATGGAATTCTGGACAAAATGCACCTGTGCCCTTTGGGGTGCAGGGCAGACATCATGAGGGGAGAACTTTGTAAATTCATTGGCAGAGTATGCAAACATTCTAGTGTCATCACCAGCTGATAGAAGCATTGGTACTCCTAGATGAGCCCACTTATGATAAGTGAAGTCGACAGGCTTATGTATCCTACGGAATCTCTTTACTTTCTCTACCGGGAAAAGATCTGGCAAAGGAAAATAATAAGCGACGTGAAAAATAAGAATCTGAAAGCTTCTGTAAAATGTTACACTTGTTTCCATTTGTAAGTTGTTCTATCCAATGTTAGTCGTTCAAGAACTTAAGGTCTGGAAATGGAGATGACGAAATGCAGCCTTGAGCTAGGCGTGGATCAGCCTAACATCAAAGACATGTAGGATAGTGGATTTGGGAACGGTTAGCAGCCCGATAATTTAGATTTTCAGAAATACACTGTCTCAGCCTGTTTCTTTTGAGGGTCAGACTAGGACTACCCAATAAAAAGGGATCTCCAAAAAACAGTCCTAGTTTAGGAAAAAAAAAGAAAAAAAAAACACATCCAGATACAGAATCAAATAGTTTGAAGTTCTATCTTCCGAACTTTGCCAATTCAATCCATATTCATTGATAGAATATACTGAGTATCAATTAGTAACACGTGACATATGATTAATGCAAAAATTATATAATAGAGAAAAATTATGAAGTAAATTTCACAGAATTAGAGCATATAGGCAGACCTTCATGACTAATAGGCACTGCCACTGTCAAGGCCCTAACATCATGTGTATGAGCGCTCCTGCTATCAATATACACCCATGTTTTTACATCGGATGACGAGCTGCTATTTTGACTCTGGTCAGCATCATCTGTAAGCTTATACAAGATTACCTGCGAACAGTTTATGGAATCAGTTGGCCAAATCACCTTGGTCTAGGCAACAAAGTATTTGAAACAAATATTTAGTATCAGAATGCACATATAGGCTGTAATCATAAAATAAAACAACGTTGATCTTCACCGATAATTGATTTCAAAGAGTGTTTCTATATGCCAATGTGGCATCAAACACTAAAGTTTTGATTTTTATACAAGAGAACAAAATTTAATTTGATTCATATTTTCATAAAAGCAAAAGACACGGTAATTCTCAAATACAACACGTAAACAGCATAGGAAAACCTGTCCCATAAAACCACACCATAAAATGAATAACAGCCAACCATAACGCCTAACTGGATGTGGCGCGCACCTTCACCTTGTGGCTTGCATCAAGGCTCGGAGACCCATATTGCCTCAATGCGCGTCACGCCGCAACTAACAATGGTTCCCACACATGGATTTCTGAACCCCTGATTATATAATATTCTTTCACTACAGTGACACAGTAGAAGATAAACAAAAACATTGACCTTAGGCTTAACCCAGGATCTTAGGATTGGAAGTAAAAGGGAATATGAATAAGAAATCAACTTGGGAATGTATCAATAGTGGCCAGTATAACCATAAACAATCACAACACATAATCATGAAGGCATAATTTTGTTAACTACTTGCACAAGCTGTGTTTATCACAACTGGTGTTAGATAGCATTGCAGACAATTGAACCATACAAACATAAAGATAATTTTTAATAGCGGGTTCCTCGAAAACCGAAAAGGTAACTCGTCACCTTGAACAAAATTGGTATATCCAAAATGCGTGGCTGAAAGCAGATAATATCTACTCAAGCTCGGCCACAACTCAACAATAGAGACGCAATATGCCATAAATCTCATACCTTCCCATCAGAACCAGCAGAGAAAACCCTGTCATGGGAAGGTGGAGCAGCCAAAGCATATGCATCACCTTTGTGAAGAGAGTGAGCCTGCAAGAGCGTTCCATGCCGACTATCCCAAAACTGGACACTCCCGGTGCTATCAGCACTGACAAGTGCTCCACCCCTGAGAATAAAAGTGCCCATGTTCAGTCGAAATCAAAAGTGATAAACTGATAATGCCACTAAACAGTATAAATAAGTCACAACATGTGTAAGAAATCAGAATTACCGCAGTGCAAGTAGCGACCAGACACAAACATCTGGCCCACTACCCAAACCTCCAAGTCCAACCGTTATCCTATATAATTCGTGCACTTGTTTCGAATTCCAACATCTAATAAGCCTGCAGATTATAATTGTATCATCAGAAAAGCCTATTGTACCTCACCAAAATGACATAAATAAAAACGCATCCTCCAAACGAACTATTTAAAGTTATGTTCTAAAATTCATACCCATCACTACTTCCCGAATATATCAAATTTCCATCAAGACTCCATGTCACACTAAGCGCTCGACCTGAAACAGCATTAACAGGAATGTTAATGGTAATCTGAAAACACGAATCTTGAAACAAACAGACAAAAGTATCACAGCAAGAGATCACTCACCGCTAACCCTAGGCAAAGATTTATGGAAAACAAACTCATCACCCTCAGAAATGGTATACAATCTCACACATCCATCGTCACAAGCAAGTGCTATCCTCAGATTTCCAAAGAATGACGGTCCGTTGTGCTCAACCGAATCATCGCTATCTGATTCATCACTACTTCCACGATCACTTTCCTCGCCACTGTTTCTATCTATCACAACCCCGTTTCCATTGCTAAGCCTCTCGTTTGCATTCTCCTCATTAGCACTCTGATACGGTTCTACTGCCATCTGCCATATCGATACCCCAACTGTTTGTAGCACAACCTGCCAAACAATAATGTAAACCTCATTAGTCGTACACAGCTCACACATAACAAAACCTCAAAAATAAACCATAACAAGTACGAGTGTCCCGTTGAAAGTAATACATTTATAAGCTAAAAGTAAGTATATCTTCACAACCGATACCAAAACTATAATTTGCACGAATTAATTCGATGTCCGATCAATTTAAATAGCACAAAAGAATCAAAAACAAGCTCAGCTCAAATTTACGAAACAATTCAATAAAAAAGTGATATAAGATCAGCATTTATACCTTTTTATTAAGGTTAAAGAGATCCCACTCATAAACACAACCATCAATACTGGACGAAAAGAGCCGGCCCGACGACGAATCCTTGGAGCTAGTGCGACACCAAACCAGGGACGTAATCCTCGCATCACAATCTCCATGTATTGTCTAAAATCACAAACATCAAATTTCAGTCCAATAAAACAAAACATAAATCAAAAACACCGAAATAAATGAAAGAACGGGGAGGAAGGGAGTACGAGGAGGCAGTGCCAGCCGACAGAGCCGGGGGAGACAATCCAGATTTCGAGGGAGCCATCCTCACGAGCGCAGGCGACCTGAGAGCCATCAGCACTGGTAGCGAGTGCGACAACGGGGGACGGGGTCCACTCCACGGAACTGCACCGATACTGGTACAACATTTGGGAGAGAATCTAGGTTTTTTTTTTAAAAATTTTTTTTGGTGGGTTTGGGAGGTGAGTGAGGGAAGTATGTTTAAGTTGTGAGAGAAAGAGAGGAAGGGAAAGGGGAAGGGGAAAAAGAGAGGCAGGAGTTTGGGAGTGAAGGAGGTGTGTTTAGGATTTTGGGTTTGAAAAAATTAGGGTTTAAGGAGGTTTTGTTGGTTGGGTCTCGGCTCGTACTTTTATTTAGTACAGTTCGATAATTTGGGTAGCACCGAGCATGTAGATGAATTAATAGGTTAGTATTATCAAAGACAGTCTACATCATTAACAAAATGAAATATGGGGTGATCATTATTAACTAAATTGCGATCATTTTATATTTCTCAATAATGGTTACATTATACTCAACTATAGTCACGATCAATCTAAATATAGTCATATTTTATGCATTAAGAAACTCGTCTAACAATAAGAAAGTGTTAGACGGTCTTTTTTAAGACTTTTCCTCCATAATTTTGATTAATTGTAATTATATTGAATTTTTTTAATAATATTTTCTCCATTACAATCAATAGTATACGTTTGATTAAAATACTTTTTACAAAAGATTAAAAGCGTATGCAATTGATTGGAACGGAAGAAGTAGAATTTCTTTCGTAGTTGCTCTTTCCTACACAACCATTACTTTACCTTATACTTTTTACCCAAAATTTTCCATTTTATACTCTCTATCATATTTTCTCTACAAAATTTCTCTCTTTTTCTCTAACATTTTTTTGCTTAATTATTGTATAAGGATATTGTTTAATCGCATACGCGTTTTACTCAAACGCATACGCAATTGACAACTTTACACTTTTA
>JAUEKU010208812.1:0-16724 GCA_032274805.1 Gypsophila paniculata | reverse complement strand
ATGTATATTTTGAATGTGGTATCTTGTGAATTGATGATTATACATGCGTGATATTGTGCGAAAGTGTGAGTGTCAATGTTAATAGATAACAAGCATGTTGGTCGTGTGGTACATAGACGTTGGTAGTGTAGGTTGTGTGAGTGACCGTTGTATTTAGTAATTACATTGAAATTAATCATGCAAAGAACCAATGTATATGATTTGGCATCTAGTGTACTTGCGGATGTGAGCTAATGTGTAGTTTCATATGTTGGATGACAACGTACGTGCATATAAGTGTGGTGTGTGATGTTTTAAAGTCATGGATGTATTTATGTGCATGAATAGATGTTTATAGTATTCCTTTGTTGTGTTCATTGCATTGAGCATTAATAATAATTATATATGTTAGTACTACTGTCGTGACTAGGTGTTAACAATAATCGGATATGTTGGTTGTGTTTATGTCCTTAAAGTGTTTAAGTACTAAGATTGTGGGCATGAATGTATCTTGGTTTCATCGACGTGTACATGTTTGAAAAATGGGTGCAAGGGTGTAATCATGTTTAATGAGTCTCTTGGGTAGAAATGTACATGCGAGGATATGACTTATGTTGTTTATTTGTATCTATGTTTGAGGTGGGCGATGTGCTTTTAAAACATATTGTTTGGGTATGGATATCGGCATGTAGTCATTGTTAGGGCGTCATTGAGAAAATGCTTTGGTATCGCTGGCTAGTCTTCAAGTTATGTGGTGTTGTAATGTTTTGGGAATGCGGTTGTTATTTAATTTGTGATTATACGATATATGTCATTGAGTAAATGTAAGGTTTTAAATTGGGATCATGATTTATCTTTTCATCGTTGTAGTACCTACAGTTGCTTGATTGTCGAGTATGTTTTGACAACCACATGTTACAATTTATTATGATGTGGTAATGTATGCCTCTTCCAACATGTCTTGGGGTTGCTTTATGGATGTTTTTTGTTGTTACGAATACCATGTATGTACCATGTTGTTTCGATATACGTGTATTATATTTTGGTTGTTCATTGTTGTTGTGTCATGATTTGCGCGTGCGTAAGTAATGTGTATAAGTGCCATGTTTATTATCATGTTTTTAATAAATGTTCCACATCGTTCTGTTGTAAAGCATTGATGAGGGAGATTGTGAGTTTATTGTGGTAGTATAGAAGAGTATAAGACCGTTATAGGGATGAATTGTATGTGTGGTTACATGATGACGTGGCGGAGGTCCTATAATAATAGAAACGTTCTGCGTGTTGAGTGTATTTTGTGCATGAATTTTATGTATGGGTAATGATATAGGTTTGGTTGTGTCATCGAATTATTACAGTGGTTTCGAGAATATGTTGTATAGTATGTGTATACGGTATAGTATGGACATGTTGTGCTAATAGAATCATTGTGAATGTTAAAATATGTTGTTGGATATACTTTTGTAGCAATGGTTGGGTATGATTAGATATTTTGGTGAGTATGTGTGTTATTTGGTAATGTTCAACTAGGTAGTGAACATTTATGTGTGAAGTTACGTGGACGTAACTTTTTGTTTTAAGGGAGTAGGAAGCGCGCGCGTGTGCGTATATGTTTGTGATTGCTATATATCGTCAATTCGTATTGTGCATGCTTGGTTTCGTTTTGGTTGTTTGTTGGAATTTCGGGGACGAAATTTTTTTAAGGGGGGAAGATTGTAATATCCTGTATTTTATTAGCACTATTTTTGGTAAGTGTTGGGGAGTAATTATAGTATCTCTTATGTTTTACTATTATTAGAGCTGTTTTGACTACGTTTTGGATATTTTGGGGATTTTTGGGTATTAGATGTCGGATTGAGTCGTGTGAGGGCTCGTTTGAATCGTATGAGTGAGAGTAGTATTTTGGTGAGATCGGTTTTTATGTGTGAGGCGTTAACTTTGGGTTATGAGACGATTTGTAGATGTTTGACCGAGTTTGACCGCTCAAACCCACCCTTTTATTTTAAGCATATATAAGCCTTTTATTAATTAAACCAATCCACTTTATTTCATTTCCACAAAACCAAACAAAAGCCTTCATTTCATTTCACGTTCAATAACAACACAAAATCTCCCAACATCCTCGGTCACTATTCCGGCCATAACTCCGGTGCCGCTCATCGGATTTCGCTCCCGTTTGTCCCGTTGCGTTCCTCTCTTCATTCTCTACCTTCCGATACTCGTTTTATAGTTAGGTGAGTTCTCTAGCTTGAGATATTTTTGGTCTTAAACTTAGGTTAACTGAGTTTCTGTGTGAGACGGTTTGAGATTCGTTTAACTAAGCTTATCTAGAGATTATAAGGCCTAATTAGTTGAGTATTTGATAGTCTTTTCGTTATTTGTAGAGTGTGTGTTTGTTGAGGACCGATGTTAGCTTCTCGCAGCGTTTTTGGAGTGGTTCGAGACCGTTTCGTGAAGGTAAGGGCTTATCCCTTACTTAGCTTCTAAGTGTTAAGGTTATGTGTGTAGAATTCTTAGCATTGTGGTGAATGGCTTGATTATGTGATGTGAACTGATTTGATTCGATCTATGTATGTATGAGGAGAATATCGAATGTCTTGTGCTGCTGTTGTTTCTCGCAGGTGACTGTTTGTGCTTCACTCGATCGAGCGGTAGGTAGCTCGATCGAGCGCTGCTGTTGTACGATAGGTTTGGGTTAGGTTGCTCTGTTCGTTATAGTGTTTGCTGAGATCGTTTTGAGGCTTGGGTGTGTGTTAGGTTTATTTGTGAATGTACGCTGTTAATATGTTGTTCGTGTTAGCTATTACATTGTACGTTGATGTATGCTGTGTATGTTGGATGTGTAAGGAGTTTGTATGGATGCTGAAATCATGTGATATCTGCGGCTGAGTTAAGAACATGTATGACTCTGTTTGTTGTGTAAGTTTCGTTTGAGGAGGTTACACATATCGGAGATTTGTTTATGGAAGCCTCGGAGGCTTAATGCAGGTCGTGTGACCGTTGTTTGTTGAGGAGATATGGTTCACAAATGAAACTGCAGGTTTTAGCGTAAGGAATCCGGGCGGATCAGTAGTAAATCCGGTCGGATCTTCCAGCTCGATCGAGCTGCTTCTTCCTCGATCGAGCTATGCTTGCTGCGGCGAGTAAGCTTGGTTGATTGCTCTGTTAGTTGTTGTGATTGATGAGTTTGACTTGTGGCTTGCTTGAGTTCAGTTGATAGTGTGCTTGGACTAGTGTTGATTCATGGTAGAGTTGGGACACGATGTTGAGACATGGATTGGCCTCGGTTTGACCGAGTTGTGCGGTAATGGTTTGGGGGCCGTTGGATCTTATTGTAAAGACGACATTTCTTTTTCGTATTGTTATTTTAACAAAACTTATATATGAATGTGTGAAAGCTTCCTAGGTTTGTTTTCCATGTTTCCCCTTTTCTCTTTTTGTGCATGTTTCCTCCACTCCTTAGGTCGAGGAGAGCAATGACGATCGCTCGAGGAGGACTTGATTGAAGAGTGCGTACTTGTTTGGGGCTTGGGACGTGTCGGATCGTCACGTTTCTTTTCTACTTTTTAGACTCCACATTTGAGACATAGTTGTACCGTTATGTGACCGTTTTGGTCAGCACTCCTTTTGTAAACGTTGAACTATTTCTATTTATATCAGTATCTTACTTCTTTCCTTTATTATGGTGTTTGTACAGGTTCTACTACATGTTGGGGTTAATCCCCGACAATGTGACACCCTTGTTTAAGCGAGACCGGTTCTCCTTAAATGGGGGGTGTTACACTTATTGAGCCGGATAAGATTATCCAAGTGTTTTGAAAATGAGAAGGATTTCCTATGAAAGATATATTTGGAGAAGAGTAGTCCTTGGTTACGAAATGTTGATTAAGAAACGCTTATTTTTCTTTTATTTCTTTAAACTTCTGTTTTATTGATTTCGAAATGAAAAAGGTTTTTAAGATATTTTACTATTTCAAAAGAAAATCTTCGTTTCAAAATATTTAAGCTTTAAATTCCGTTTTTACTAAGTTTCTCAACCCCGTGTTGACAGTTACTTATGTTTGTCCATCCTATTCGATGGGCATGTGATGATTATCTGGGGAGCAGAAAATGTGCAGGATGATTAGAGATTAAGGGGATCTTGGAAGGGACGTCGTCACTTAAAAGGAGTCCGCTGCTTTACTATTTAAATCGCTTCTGCATTTTTGTTATTATTACTATTGGTTTTGTAAGACGATTTTATTTCAATAATGATCGCATGATACAACAGTTGATGGAGACACTGAACTCAACCGAACCTCACTACATCCGGTGTAAACAAGCACATACTTGGGATGTTATGGTTGAATCCTTGAGATAGAGAGAGAGGCTGTAAACCCTAATTTTTTCCTTAGCCATGGCAAAGGCAAAAAACAAAGGCAGTAATAAACCACCACAAAAAATCATTAAAAATACTAGTTCATCAAGTAATACTCATAATAATATACAAGGTAATACTATATCATCACCGGGAAAAAATACGACAACTACCAAACTGATCAGAGAAGATGAAGTCAGATCGGAAGAGGAAGTCGAACCTTTCGATCTAGAGAAGGATGATCTGTTGGCTACATCGGAAGAAGAAGAATGGAACACAGTCACCAAAAAGATGACAGGTAACACCTCATCTCCTATGCTTCAGATATTGAAAACGAATGTAGAGGGAGAAATAAAATATTGGAAAACTGCCGTCTATGGGTACATACTGGGGGCTCACCCTCCATGGACTGTGGTACAAGGGTTCTTATCGAGGGTCTGGAAGGATTTGAGTATAGATAAGATTTCATTCCTTAAAATGGCATATTTCTAGTCAGATTTAATTCTTTGGAAGATCGGGAAAAAGCTTTGCAGAAATGGATCATGTTTGATAGCAAGCGAGTAGTGGTAAAACCATAGAGTGAAAATGTGGAACCAAGCAAAGAGGATGTTGCTGAAGTTCCAATTTGGGTGAAATTTCGTGACCTAAATATCAAAATCTCATGGATTCTAGGTTCGTATGTGCAATGTGATGTGGCAACAAAATCGAAGACATTTCTGAGTTATGCGAGGGTGATGATTACAGTAAAACGTGGTCAGACATTTCCAACTAAAATCAGATTCCTGGATGAGAATGGTGTGATACAGGTTGTGACAATTGAATATGAATGGATCCCTATCAAATGTTCGAAATGTGGTGGAATGGGACATAAGGAGACTGAATGTAAGAAAGACAAGCCCCAAATGCATCAAATATGGAGGAAAAAGGAAGAGGTACCCCAGCAGAAACCTGCTGTAACTGAGATAGCACCAATGGTTACCCCTAAAATGTTCCCACCTCTGAATCTGATCACCACTCCAGCAAGAATCATTTCTAAACTCAGTAGACAAGAGGGTGGAGGTGGTACTTGCTATGTTGAGAAGGGTCTAAGTTTTATGGACATACTTAATGCTTCAGTGAAGAGAAATTCAGCTGTGATACGAAGGGTAGCAATTACACCTTTGGAGAATGGCTAGTTTGGGGCTTTTGAATATCAGAGGTCTTAATAGTCTAAATAAAGATAGAGAAATAAAATGGTTTTTACATAAGAATAATATAGGTCTTTATGGACTCTTAGAAACTAGAGTTAAGTCTTCATCTTGATGCAAAGTGTGTGACAATATGTACAAAGACTGGACAGTGTGTAGCAATAACTCTATGCATCCTGGTGGTAGAATATGGCATATGTGGAATCCTTGTTGGTTTGAAGTTGATATCAAGCATGTAAAAGTCAAACTATATGTGCAAAAGTAAAGGATATAACTAGGCAAAAGGAATTCTGGTATACAGTTGTCTATGGGATGAACAAACCTGTAGAGAGGGATCCCCTTTGGCAGCACTTGAAGATGTACAAGCAAATCTTTACTGGTCCATGGATGATTTGTGGAGACTTTAATAATGTTCTGAATTTTGGTGAAAGAATAGGCTCACCAATTACTTGGGCTGAAATTAGAAACTTTAAATAATGTGTTGTGGAGTGTAATGTTCATGATCTTGTGGGTTATGGATCCTTCTTTACTTGGAACAATAAGCAAGAAAAGGGTGATAGAGTACTTAGCAGAATAGATAGAGTGCTGGTAAATGATGAATTGGAGGCAAGTATGCCAGCTTTACAATCTAAATTCCTTCCAGAAGGGCTGTTTAATCACAGCCCCTGCATCATTCAAGAGGGGAATATTCATGTTCAGAAACAACCTTTCAGATTGTTCAATATGTGGGTTAAAGATGAGGAGTTTCAACTGGCAGTTGACGAGAGATCGAGGCAAGACATTCAGGGTTCACCTATGTATAAATTAGTAAGGAAACTAAAGCTTCTAAAACCTGAGCTGAAAAGATTAAATAAGAACACCATTGCAAACATTGGAGTCACCTTGGAAATAGCTAGAGAGGCACTTGAGGAAGCAAAGCTAAATATGCAGAAGAACCCGTATGATTAGGAAATAAGAGAGATAGAGAGGAAATGGAATAAGGAGGTGCAGATGCTACAAAATGCCCACTGGGATTTTCTCAAGCAAAAGGCAAAAATTGAATGGCTTCAAGAAGGGGATGAAAATTCCACTTTATTCCATAATGCCATAAGAAGAAGAAGAGCTATGAACAAGGTGTTTCAAATAGAGGACGAAGCTGGGAATCTTTGCACTGAGCCAAACCAAATCAATGAGGCTTTTGAAAACTTTTATAAGAAGCTCTTGGGGTCCAACAAGAAGGTCAAAGATGTTCATGTTGACACTGTCAGGAGGGGTAATTTGGTCACTACAGTACATAAGAATTACCTGTTGTCTCTAGTAACAGATGGGGAAATTAAAGAAGCTCAGTTCACAATTCCAGACCATAAAAGCCCTGGTCCAGATGGCTATGGAAGCAAATTCTTCAAAGCCACTTGGAACATCACTGGCCATTATGTACGTGAGGCTGTAAGAAATTATTATCAGGAAGGGGAATTACTCAAACAGGTGAATCACACGATCATTACTCTTATTCCCAAAGTTGCTATGGCTAAGTCTGTTACTCAGTTTAGGCCAATAGACTGCTGCAACATAATTTACAAATGCATCACAAAGATTATGGCAAAGAGGATGGGGAAAATTCTGTCAGATATCATCAGCCAGAACCACAGTGGCTTTATTCTTGGGAGGGACATAGTTGAGAATATTATGATATGTCAAGACCTGGTTAAGCTCTATCATAGAAAAGCATGTTCTCCAAGGAGTATGATGAAGATAGACCTTCAAAAAGCTTATGATTTAATTGAATGGAGCTTTGTGGATGGTATGCTCAGGGCTTTAGACTTCCATGATCATTTCACTAAACTTGTCATAACTTGCATTTCCAGTACTTCCTTCTCACTGAATATCAATGGGAATACTTTTGGTTATTTCAAAGGCAAGAGAGGGCTTAGGCAAGGTGATCCACTATCACCATTGTTATTTGTGGTGTGCATGGAATATTTGTCCAGAATATTGGCAGTGGTTTAGGAGGAAGAAGGATTTAGGTATCACTCCCTGTGTAGAGGTATTAAACTTAGTCATCTTTGCTTTGCAGATGACTTACTAATGTTCTGTAGGGGTGATGATTCTTCAATCAAATTACTTCTCAGTGGCTTCCTCGCATTCTCCAAGGCTTCAGGTCTCAAGATGAATCAGAGCAAATCCAATATTTACCTGAATGGAATGACTGAGAGATGCAAACATAATTGCCTCAAACTCTCAGGTATGAAGGAAGGTCAATTGCCTTTCAAATATCTGGGAGTGCCCATATCACCCAAGAGATTGACTGTCAATGATTGTGCTGTGTTGACTGAGAAGATTGTAGGAAGAATAAGGAGTTTGGGATCCAAACACCTCTCCTATGCAGGGAGACTGACTTTATACAAGCTGTACTCAGCAAGCTTCATTGTTATTGGGCTAGAATTTTCATGATACCTTCTACTGTCATCAATAAGATTGAAGCCATTTGTAGAGGTTTCCTTTGGAGTGGGGATCATATGTATGGCAAATCAGCACTGGTAGCATGGGAGGAGATATGCCATTGAAAGAAGGGGGGAGGTTTGGGGATTATTCACTTGAAGAACTGGAATGTGGCTTGTCTAGGGAAATTTGTTTGGTGGTTGTATACTGACCCAGAAAGGATGTTGGTTAAGTGGATCCATTCAACCGACTTGAAACGATCTCAGTGGGTGTCTTACAGCCCTACCTACAACACTAGTTGGGCATGGAGGAAAATCTATCAAACAAAAGAGCTACTTAAAGATGGCTATGTGGATCATTGGTGGAGGCACACAGGAGGGACATACTCAGTTGCAAGTGGCTATGACTGACTGCACAAACAGCCTGAGAGAATTCCTGAAATGGAGTTGATTTGGAGCAACCGAGCAATTCCTAAACACAGATTTATAAGTTGGTTATCCTTCAAGATCGAATTGTCTATTAACCAGAGATACATTGGTGAGATGGTACCCCCAAATGGAGATTGTTTGTGCCATCTGTGGACTGACTATGGAAAGTCATGATCACTTATTTTTTCAATGCTTGTACAGCAAGAGGTGTCTTCAGCTGATCAAACACTGGCTCCTTGTTGACATTCCGCAGCTTAAGGCATTTGAGTGGTGGACAAAGGAAAAATTTAGCTCAAGAGTTTTGAAGAAGTGTACGGCTATGGTGATCACAGCCTTGGTGTACAGAGTGTGGGCAGAAATAAACAGAAGCATACATTCACAGACAGCATATAGGCCAGAAGTTATCGTCCAACAAATACGGGAAGCATTAGTTGTTCGTCTACATACCTGTCTTCCTATGCACATAAAGGTAAAGCATAGAGCTCTTATTAGTAATTTTCTATAGTCATAGCGATAATGATGTAGTGAAAAAGAACGGAATTGTAATGCTTTGATGTGCTATAATATACTTACATTTTTACCAAAAAAAAAATACATTGATCCACTGTTTTGTTTTATTTATTTCGTGATATCCCGAGTTTGTTAATTCGGGTTGTTACGTACAATGGTAGCATTAGAGTTTTTAAAGGTTTTGCAAATGGTGGAATACATAAGCATTCTATGAATGACATTATAAATATGAGTATTAGTATAACCATCAATATTCCATTCATAGATACTTTGCCATTATAAATATTATGAATTTGGTATTCTTGTTCTTCATGCAAGACATCTATAGGAGAGGGACGAGGATAATAGAAGAAACGTTGATTAGGTTTTGTAGACCATTTTGGGTCCAAATTATTTAATTCGTCCTCTTCAGATATAGTGAAAAAATGAACAATCTTATGGTCACTTTTAAGAGTCTCAATAGATAAATTTTTCATCTTAAGTTGTAAATAGTTTTGAACTTGTTCATTAACCTGGACCTGAGCTAAAAGTTTCTCCTCCCATTCAGGTTTGTACTTAGAATTAAAATCTTCAATTTCAGGTGGATTTTGAATACTAGCTATTAAGGGACTGGAAATTGATACTGAAGACGAAGCCTTATTCTGCTTATTCGGCTCCAAATTTGAACTTATATTCTTGGTTGTTAAAAGAGTAATTACATTATTCATTTTATCATGTAATAGACCAATTTGTTCTCCTATAATTTTTAGGAAAATGTTAGAATAATTCTATTGTTTTATTAATCCATTTAAATGAGTGGCAGCAATATTAGCTTCCTTATTATCAAGTAATTTAGATAATGACATAAATTGACAATTTTCCATTTTAAAAGATTGTAGTGGAGGATAAATACCAATTATCTCCTTTTCATTTGGTAAATTATAAGTCCTTTCAAGAACTGATATGTAATATTCTACATAAGTAGCACAAAACCAAGGAACAAAATAAAAGATTTGATTATGTAAAGTGCAAAATTTATAGAATTCATTCTGAATTAATGTTAATTGGTCAGAATCAAAGTTTTCGAAAAACCATGTCCTAAATTTAGTCCATCTAGGTAAATTAAATTCATTTTTAACTTTATTTCTAGCTTCAGACATATAACTAAAATCAATTATTAATGAGGTTGTATTATTCATGAGCAAAAGTGTAACCCATCTAAGACATAGTCTCAACATTCGGATTTGAATGACCTTTTAAGATATTATCTGAATGAACTTTGAACTCATCGATTTTAGATTCTCTTGTGGTTTCTCTATCTAAATTATCATCCACGCTATTCGGTCGACCTTCTCTAAAATATTTTGGTAATTGCGAAAGTCAAATACCTAGACATACTAGGTGGTTCCATGAAATAATCACAAGGTGAGATATAAGATCTAATAGAATTACTTTTTTGACTAAATAATCTAGTTTTTTTTGTTATTTTCAAAGTTTAAGCTGACAGATCCATCATCTGACTGAGCCACTTCTAAACGGTCAGTGTAAATAACTGGCTTAGGTTGTATAGCTCGTTCAATTTTCCAGCTATCAAGAAAAGATATTTCTTCCCATTAAATACATCTCCTAGTGGTTTTATCAGATTTATGATAGTTTGATTCTATAATTATAGTCTCATTAATTTGTTTATCAACTAATCGACAACAAGATTTAGCGTAAAAAGTGGTTTAAAGTATATTCTATAACATATACATATAACCTCAGATCCTTGAGCATAATTATAACCATGTGTTTTAACATTTAAACTTAACACAGCTAATATATTATCATCACTTAAAGATAGAGTGAGATTGGGATAAACATCAAAATAAACTGGTCCATGGGCTAAACTAGTTGTAATAACACCCATGATTGATTTTTTCCAATCTAAATTCCTTGCATCTCTTAGAGCTGCTATAAAGCTCTCAGGTAAACTTTTCATTGTTAATAGTTTAAAAGCAACTTGAACTAGACCTATATGCACAAATTTGTGATCATCTTTCCTATAGGGTTCTAGATCATAATCATTTAGTAATTGTAAAATCATTTCAGTATTGTTAAGTGAAATAGACTCTTCAGTAGTTTTAACTACTTGTCTTAAACCGAGTCGTTCAAAGGTTCCTAACTGGTAAATAGTTTTAGTATTAACCCTAGGAATCGTCCATTTATTAAGTAAATCAAGATTTTCACGTATTTCTACCTCTTTAGTAGTACTATTTTTAACAGTAGTTTTGTTACCTATGAAATGCTTGATTCTATTCATTGAAGAAGAGTGTTGAATCATGCCATACTATACTAATTAATCATCACCACCATGGCTCTGATACCAAACATTTGATACTGCTGCTACAGTACTTCTACAGTGAAAAAGCATCCAATCTCCTCCCATCATTAATTCCATGATTTAAAAAAAAAGGGAAGAATCAAAACGTGGGTATTAGTAAACCAAACGTCATTTGTAAACCAAAAAAACTTCTCTTTCCTTTTCTCTTCTCGTTTCAGTTTTTCTCGCTTAAAACCCTAAATTTCGTTTTTTCAAATCAATTTTCTTCACTTAAATACAAATTTCATTCAAATAATCGCGTGGTTTCGTTTTTTTTTTATGGTGATGTGCTGAGATATCGTTGACGACTTCGATAAATTAAAGTAATTTGTTCTCTGTTATTTGTTTTCGTCCTTTTTTGTTTGTGTATAATTTGAGTTTGTTAATTTTCTCCTATTTACTGGATTAATAGAATTTTTTTATTGATTAAACCAGATGAATTGTAATTTTCGTTTGTAAATTGAATACTCTTTATTTATATTTACTTTTTTTTGTTTTTTTCACTGTTCTTTATCAAAATTCGCATTTTCTTTAGTGATTTTGTGTTGTTATGACTAATTTTTTATGTCTAAATATATAGTTTAAAATTTTATATCACTGTTCTTAATTTTAATATATGGTGCAAAGAAAAATATGGTGCATGCAGAAACAGAGCAACATGAACCCGTTGATGGTGACGATCTACTTATTTTTTAATCTTATTGGTGTTTATATTGATGTTGGAAATTAATTGTTGTTGTCTCCGTTATGTGATTTTTTTTGTTGTATAATGATATTTAGCCTTTTTTTTGTTTTATCTTGATGATTTCATTTTTTAATATTTTGGAATTTCTGATTTGTAATTTAATCAAACTAATAAATTATGCGTTATTGTACCCAATATGCGAACTAATATCACATATGTATGTTATGATCTCATTTTGATTGGGCAGTTTTGAAGGTAGATGATGTCTAAGTATTATAATAGAGGACAAGCAATACTCAACAGAAGGAGGTCTTACAGTACTTACTAGAAAGTCGAACAACTTTCAAACAAAATACATCAAAATATGAAAAACATTAAGAATAAAGCACAACCATCACACATAATACCAAAAATCAAACATTTGATTGATAAGGCGACACCACCTACATCTTTTCCACCAAGACCACCTGGTGTTACAGGTCCTTCTATTCAGCCAGAATAGACCAGACCTGCATGAACGGAGTCTGGGACCTCAGAGCTTTGACCTTGGGCATCAGCGTATGCCTCAGTCCTCCAAGATGTTGGCACTTGCCTCAGATCATTAACATGGTGGTTCGGAATCGTACGTCTCTACTGGTTACCATCCATAGATTTGCAAAGGTCTGGTGGTATTTACCACGGAATGACTTCTCGTAGACAGCGGCTAGTTTAGTCGCTGACTTGAAGTGCGCTTCTGATGTGCCAAACACCACCAGGGCATATCCCTTGAAGCCAGCCTTAGTCCATACGGGTTTAACCTTCGTTACCAAATATACCCTGGAATCAAGGTGGTCCCTGATCCAGTTGAGGCTCCTGCCTACGGGTTTTCCTCCCTCGTAGAATATGGGGAGGTTGTTTAGTATACATGTGTATGGGAAGACATAGTTAGTTTGGGTTAATTGTAAAGCCATTAATGGGTTTGAAGTGTTTTGATAGTTTGCAAGGTATATTTGATTGTGTTTGATAATTTGTGATGTTGTTGAGCTTCATATGTTGCTTTATATAGGCTTTATGAAGGTGAATTATGTATTTTGAAAATCAAAAAATAACCGTTGAAATGAAACTGCTGTTGTATGATACCATTTCTTACTTGTCATATCAACTATTTGTATTGTAGTGTAGACAATATTTTATTCTTCTTTAATACTGTATACATTATGGCCGTTGGCTTATAGCTAGTATACTGCTTTCTGACTAAAATACCTTGCTTATATATTATAATAACATTATTTGTTTTTGAAATTGTTCAGTATTTAATTTTACTGTTGTAGAATTCAAATTGAGTGTTACAGTATCATGTTTATATTTTGTAATATCCTAATTGTGTACTGATTGTTTTGATAGTTAAATGATATGGTTATCTAATAATACAATAATTCTTAATTATTGTAACATTAAAGTGTGTTATAATAACATCTTGAAATATTATTAACGCAGATAATGCCAGAGCCATCTGTCATCCAACAAATAATCAGGATTCTACCCTCGTAAGTTCAGCGCCAAAGATAATGACAGTATTAGAAAATGGCGAAGAGGAGTGGACAAGAAAGGTTGACTTTGATTTGACGCCGAGGGTTGGCATGTCGTTCATGACTTTGAATGATGCTTTAATTTTGTATAGACGATATGCAAATGCGTGTGGGTTTGTTGCAAGAAGGTCAAGCCAGAAAAGATTTCGTGACGGGATTATCCGAAAGAAAGACTTAGTTTGCCATCAGGAAGGATTTGTTAGGGACAAAAAGTTATTTGAGATTCCAAACAAGGACAAAGAGATTTTGCTTGACCCTCAATGTTTCAACCAATCCGAACCAGAACAGAACAATTCCCAAAATCTTATAAAAAACTTCAGTTAAGACGATAGTGATCAGAATGTTTGGTTGTCTGACGATGACTAAGCTCGTCTTCAAGGATGGTATGTACACTGTGCAGAGATTTTACGAGGGTCACAACCACAAACTTGTTCTTGAAGATAACAGAGAGTTTCTTTCATTCTCAAGGAATTTGCTAATCGACCATTCAAAATTGAACATAGGCGCAAATCAGACATACCGTATATGTGAGGAATATGCTAATGGGTACAAGAATATTGGAGCGTCGTTGTTGGATTTTAAAAATTTCAAAAGGGATGTGAAGTGTTTTATAGGACTAAATGATGCTCAATTGTTTATTAACAACTTTGAGAATCTTGTTGAGACAAGAAAGGGATTTTACAACGCGTGTTCTCTTGATGATGGAATAATCTGTGCAGGATTTTATGGGCAGATGCTTTGTGTAGGCAAAATTATTCGGTGTTCGGGGATGCGGTGTCATTCGATCCTGCATATAGCACAAACAAATATTTCATGGTGTTCACGCTGTTCACGGGAGTTGACAACCATAAGAAATCGTTGACTTTCGCGGGGGCGTTACTCGCCCAAGAGGACGAGGAGTCGTTCAAATGGGTTTTCCAGAGATTTTTGGACGCGATGGTGAGGAAGGAGCCATAATACTTAATCACCGACCGGGATCCCGCAATCAAAAAAGCATTCCCGCAGGTCATTGAAAAGGCCAAACATCGATACTATATATGGCATATAATGACAAAGGGTCCTGAGAAGATTGGTACAACAGTTTATAAGGACACTGATTTCCTGCAATGCCTCAACGTCGTTGTCTGGGATTGGGAATTAGAGCCTGCAGAATTTGAATCAAAGTGGAATGATCTTATGGTGGAATATGACTTGTTAAACCACAAGTAGCTGGACAAATTGTTCGAAACCAGGATGCAGTGGATACGTGCTTATCTAAGAGACCTTCCAATGGGTGGTATTTTGACAACTACACAACGATCGGAGAGCGCCAACAACTTCTACAAGAGGTTTGAGAGCAAATATGGTACGCTTGTTGAGTTCTGGATGCAGTTTGAGACCGTAATGGATCAGCAAAGACACGCTCAAAAGACGCTCGATCATGAGAATGCGCATAGCTTGCCAAAAACAATTACAAGGATTTCTCTTGAGACCCACGCTGTTGAGATTTACACATTAAAGGTGTTTTATGATTTCCAGGATGCGGTAGACAAGTCTGTTGTGGCCTGTGGAGTATGTGGATTCCAAAAATTAGAAGACGTCGAGGAAAGTACAATTAGGAATACGATAACTGATAAAAAATATAAAGTGAAGTACAATGTAACTACTAAAGATGTGAACTGTAGTTGCAAAATGTTTGAGAGAGAGGGAATATTATGTCGACACTGTGTTTTCGTAAATTCAGGTAACTAGGTCAAGTTCATACCTGACAAGTACATTCTACCTAGATGGACCAAAGGTGTTCTTAAGAGGCCAATATATAATCTAGATGGTAATGAAGTTGAGGATTACCAGACGTTCGGTTCATGGAAAATTGAAATGTCGAATTTATAGTAACAGATTCATGCATGCAACAGTGGGTGTTTTAGCAAGGAAGGGCGTCAACGATATTAGTAGTTTGATCAGTGTGTTGAAAGAGTACAGAGAGAAGTTAGAACCTACGTCGATGCATCCAACCAGCAAACAAAAGAAATTGAGATGTTGTTTAGATGCTCTGCTCCAACAGAGGTGTCTATACATCCTCCGAAGAAGGCAATCAACAAGGGTAGCGGTAGTGGGTTTGCACAAAGACTTCTTTCAAGCAGAGCTAAAGCGATATAATAAGCGGCAAACCTAAAAGGATGTGTATAAAATGCAATAGGTTAGCACATCATGACAACATAAATTGCCCATATTCTGGGCATGATATTGAAGAACATGAGGTATATGTCTTGTAATTTCGACTTATTAAACCATGTGTTGCCGTGAGATATGTTGTGTTTTTGTTTTGGCAGGTTTGGGTGTGGATTTGGGGCATATTCTGCCACTGATCTGCTTCATTTGTTGAGACGGAAAGTACCTATTTGCGACGGACTATTCCGTCGCAAAACACTATTTCGCGACGGAAAATTGTGGCGCGAATTTGATTTATTGGCGCGTTGTCAGCGACGGATGGGATTGTTTTGCGAGGGATCACTTCCGTCGCAAAAGTTTGCGACGGCGAGTTTCGTCGCAAACGCAACTGTTTGCGACGAAATTTAGCGACGAAACTCTTTCGTCGCAAAAACTCCTTTGCGACGGATTAGGTTGTTTTGCGACGGTTTATTTCCGTCGCAAATCACCCAGTTAAGGGTTATAAGGCGAATAGTATAATGAAAAATAAAGTATATTCTTTTTTTGGTAACTTATGAAAAAGACATCTAACTTTCTTCATCTAGTGTCCTGTATATCATCATATCATATATATTAATAAGGGTTTTTCTATCATGTGCCCAGTGGGCACATGATAAACATCTCAAAATAGAAATTATACAAAAAAATTTTCCTAAAAATAATGAATTAATGGAATATTTTCAATTTCAATGCAACAATCTTTAATATAATTTCTATTTTGAGATTCTTATCATATGCCCACTGGGCACATGATAGAAAACTTCTATTAATAAAAGAGAAACTTTTTTAGCGACGTGAGAGTGTGCAATTTTTTCGAAATTCTAATTTTTGGTGATAATTGTGAAATTTAAAGATATAATTAAGAAATTGTAAGGAGATAAAATTTCTAATATTAAAAGAGTTTGAATACAATTAGAGAAGCAATAATTGTGAAATTTAAAGAGATAATTATGAAATTGTATATAATTAATTATTAGCTAAAGGAGATAAAATTTCTAATATTAAAAGAGTTTGAAAGCAATTAGAGAAGCAATATATCATGTGCCTATATAAACTCTTAC
>JAUEKU010208703.1:0-16728 GCA_032274805.1 Gypsophila paniculata | reverse complement strand
TGGATGTTATAGATTTGGCGTATGAATGTGAGGTGGTTTCGAGGTTTTTTGTGGAGATGCCGGTGTGCCTTGCGGCGGCTGTTGTGGCGGTGGCTTTTGTGGTGACGGTTCCGATGCAGAGGTGTGAGTTCCCGGTACTTGCTTGGGTGAAATTTGTGACTGGCTGTGCAGAGGAAGAGGTTGTTACGGTCGTCAGAGTCGTTTTAGAGCATATTGTTGGTACGAATCGAGTCTGCTGTAAAAACGGGTCACGTTCGGGTTGAGTTTGGGTCAAAGTTGTGTTCATGTTCGATTTAAAGTTTCTGTTGAATGTAATTGTGTCAAGAAGAATGTAAAACTCTTCACAAGTTCACTATGTAGACAAATTTAACTTGTGTATAACACACATTATGTCATCGTTGTACTCGACACCGATACTTAAATTTGATCGATTTATAAAGAGTAATTCTCTTGTGCGCCAATTGTATACAGACGATACTCTACTTGTAAATAAAATGTTATCACTTTAATCATATTGTGACTAGTTTAACTCTTATAGTGAATTGTAACCACTATTAAAAATTTTATGATGATTATAATACCATTAAAGTGGTCACAAACTCACACAAAAAGTTATTACCTTTTATTCACAAACGAAAGATTACACGGTATCAACAACACTAGCACAGTTATGCACAAGAATTGGATTCAGACCACAGATGAACGTGATTCTACATTTTGGTAGCAAATTATTCAATTCCATAATGTCAAAAAAAATAGTTACAGTACTCCATCTGTTTATGTTTCCCTCACACGTAAAAATCCTATAGATAATAATTGATCGAGACAAGGGGAAATATTTATGATACATTTGGTTCTAATGTAGCCATAGACAAGTTACAAAACTGGAACTACAAAGGAGCCCAAAATCAAACTGATTTCGAACAATTTGGTCATAAAAAATGACAACTGCATCCGCCTCACAATATTTCACCTCTTCCTTCACAAGGAAAGGCATATGATCTGATTAATCAACTGCTCTACTGTATTACCATTGTCGGGAAACCTTGAGCGTTTGCTTGTGTACAAGTACATAGGTCCAAACACTCTAGTTGGGTATCAGTAACAGGTCAATTTACATAGGCTGACGATGTAGTGACCATGAACACTCGACCCCCAGTGTGCACCATTGATCATCAAATAGCCATAAAACAGACTTTAGGAAGACAGGCGGCCCCAAATGTGACATTGTCGATAAAAGGCCGCCACTGTTAATGGTATGATTTCGGATGATAAATTACGTTTGCCCAGCTGGATTGCTCGCAAGTCTTTTGGCCCAAGGACTTTGATCGGGAATCCATGAAATTGAGGACCCGACAAAGGAGCACCATCTTAAATTAAGAAGGGCAGCAACTAGGTTTACAGAATGACTAAAATACCGCATAATGTTTAATTCTGCATCTGGTTCTTCACTAAGGATGAGATTCTCATATTCACTTCTTATATCCTCAATAGTTTCGTCATCCATTGAAATCATTCGGATGCTCAAGACTTGTAGTGCTTCAATGGCAGTGCTAAAGAATTCTCGATCAACATAAGCATCGAATACATAGCTACAAGTTGATGGATCTGGCTGGACCATCTCTCGGTGCATCACCTCAAGTACAAGCTCAATAACATCAATTCTTCCCTGAGAATGATTTCATGGAAGTAAACTGAGCAAGTCAAGAGAGTATGTGCAAAAGATAACATAAACAAACAACCAGGTAAAATAGCCATTCTCGTCAACATGAAATAGTAAAATATGTAGGTAAAAACACAATCTTAAGTATATTATCTTCGGTGCAGTGTTTGGAAGCATGAAAGGGCCTTAGAGGATCAATAGATTGAAAAAGTAGAAGAGGGAGAGTGTACAACCCATGTCCAACCCTGTGTTTCTATTATTTCTCTACGTACTACTTTCCACACTCCAGAACTCCATGAGATGCTAATAACCAACCTTAAGAAACCTGTGAGGTAGTATCTAATTTGCTTACAGCTGGGCCACTAGGGAAGATAGTCGAAAATTAAACTACAGTACATAGATATGGACTGAAGGGAAGTCTTGCTCTTCCCAAAGAAGCTTTATAGGCAGGGAAAGAGTTATGGAGTCTCCAATTATAGCCTGACTCACATATTAATCATGTTGCATCTATGAAGGGAGGGTAACAAAACTAACTCATTTCAAATTATGTGTGTACTGGACAAGCAAAATAGTGACTACTTGACTGCAAGAAGGTAAGAGTGGTACCCATAAACTGGCTTTGAGGAGGATGGTGTTGAATAGCAAGACATCTGGTTCACAGCCTTCGGACAGAGCTTGGTCAAGAAGATTCAAGGCTTCATCAAAAGCATCGTATTCCAACAGAACCTGACAAAAATCCACAAACAGAGTAACTCGACATGCAAGCCAAAAGCTATATAAAATGGAAAATCTTGCACCGTCAAACGAGGAATAAGTTTACATGGACTATTTACTTAAGATTGCAGAGGGTCTTAGAGAGCCACTGAACTATAAACAGCATTACAACATAGCCTCAAACTGCTCGCCTATAGAAATGTAAGGATGGGTTCAGTGCACGCAACCTTACTACTGTGTAAAGCACAGAGAGGTCGTTCTAGATTATCCAAAATGATAATTGCCCAAAAATCAAAACTAGAGAATTAAATGAACTAATGTCAAGACATCAAGAGTCCCGGAAATTCCAACAAGCATTACACACCTTGAAGAATAAAATAACAACAGTCACACATAAAAAAAATATCGAAGGGGTGGAACATGTGAAATAGAGTATCACACTAGGCATGATTGTGGTATTGTGATCCGTTCCAACTTTAATTTAATACTCCCTTCATTCAAGTCCAAACACTACACTTAATTTTTCACGTTTGCCAAGACACATATTGCAATAACAATATATGTAGTTTCACATTATTAAAATTATAAAAACTCGATATTCTTATTGTACTCATAGAGACAAATCAAACAAGATTGCGCATGACTATATTTTCTCACACGCATTGCAAGTAGTTGTGAAAGTTATCTACTTGAATGAATAGTGTGAAAAAGTGATATGTGGTGTTTGGACTTGAATGGAAGGAGTATTGGTTAGCACTTGAAGACAAAATTATACCTTTATAAGTGCTGTGTATGTTGGTGTTTGAGGCGAAAATCCATCTCGAACCATCAAGGAAACCAAAGCACACGCAGACTTGAAACATTTTATATTTGAACAGCAATCGACCATGATATTGTAAGTTGCAGCATCAGGCTGAAGTCCATATAGCTTCATTTTTTTGAAAATTTCAATTGCCTTGTAATCCTGCATAGCAAAAGAAAAACTTACTAAATATATGTGGCAAATGGTGCCATAAACCTCAGCCTGACATGGAAAAGAAAATTCTAAAACCTGACCTCTTTAGCTTCAACAAGATAATGCAATACGATATTATAAACATCTGCATTAAGAAAGTTGTGCGCGTACAATTGCCTTTCTGCCCAACACAAGCGTCGTAGCATTTCCTGCACCATCCCTTCTAATCCAAGAGCTTTAAGCTTTAGAAGCAACAAACAAAGAGACAGAGGTAATACATAAGTCTTCATATTTCCAGATGACAACACACTGAATTACACGTCTCAATAAGAACAGATAGATTGTGACAGTGAAAAAGTAAAGAAAACAAGCACATGCTCAAAGAAATACTGGGTCAACACATAGTTGCTCGAAACCCAGGACATCACTCATCCTTAGACCACCCTCAACCCTTGTTGTGGAGTTCTTAGCACATGGACTTCCGAAAAGGAAAGTACACTTTGTTGGCTTGAGGAGCAATATCAACCTTTTAAGCACTCATATGATCCCCAAAATTACAAACTATATCCTTAACAATCTGAGGTAATACAAACATAGCCACTTCAACGTTAATACTTAATACTCCGTTGAATATAAATATCCTCACAAGTCAGTGATGTAAATACAGAACCATAGGCTAGACAAGTCAGTGATGTAAATACAGTTCGATTCACAAGCAAGTCTTGTGAAAGACCGTCTTTCACTTCAATTGAAAGACCAGTAATAAATACAGGTATATTAAATAGCTGGTTAGGATGAAAAAGGAAATGGTCTTTCACAATTCATCATGAAAGACCATCTTTTGAGACTTATTGTTCACAAACAGCATATTCTACAACTTGCAATACATAAATAAGTACAAAAATAGAGAAAATACATGCTACAAGGAGCCAGGCTTCCGGCTAATTATGCTACAAGGAGCCAAGCTTCCGGCTAATTATGTTGAGACTAAGTCTTACACTGCTTTCACTTATACCAAGTTCATTTTTGGGTACATGAACGTAAATATATGTACAGTGGTCGTAAAATATTATAAAAATTCCTGCCAAGATGAAAACCACACATACTTGAATCAGGAAATATTTGTAGCGCTGCGGTGCTCATGAAGTGAAGTTGGGCCTCTCGTCTATAAAGTACTCGTAAAAATTAACGATTTAGTGTAAACCTCTAAGCATATTATCGGTCTATAAACGATGAAACATTGTGATCTTAAAAGATGAAATCCATAGTTAGCAATTTGCCAGCAGAATTACTTAACTGAAGATCCTCCTATCAAAATGCAAACCAATAACTCAATGGCCATATAAACATGATGACTAAGAATAGCAATTCAGCGTCTTAGAAAGAAAACAAGTCAGCAAAGAAATTAGGGTTTTACCAAATTTAACATTGAACGCTGATTGTGCATGACTCCATTTTCTAGCATATCTGCCTGTATGGCATTGACTCTTCGAAGAACATCAGCCTGTGAGATCAAGTCGCCCTCTTCATAAGGAGCATTTACGTTCCCAAATAGGGAAAAGAGTAACTCATATGTCCTGATATTTGGCTGAATTTTCAAATCTCTCATCTTAGCCAGCATTTGAACAGCACGCTCAGGTTGATCCTACAATAATTAGGCATCAAAAGAACAGATCAAATTAACAGGATGATGGCAGCTGATTGGACACTAGGAAACAAGTAATACAATACTAGGTGACAATTATCAAAAGTCCCCGCCCCCACCATGGTGTTTCCCAGAGACTAAGTTAGAAAGCGATGATTCAATTTTTATTGAGTGCATGTGGTAACTAAGAAATAGAGATTGAGAGGTACTACCTTTGGGCGGGGTTCAGGAGGTATCCTGGTATTTTGGGATATGAGATTTTGCTTCCTAGCGAAGGTCCTATGGGCTAGTTTTTGTTATATCTTTGACACTCAATGCTCATAGGGAGACCAATGGATTACTTTTGTAAATGGACTGACGAATTGTTACAATATAGCAAATGACCGTACATTAGTGTCTCGGTGACTGGTATAAGAACTATTCATTTATTCTAATCTCCAGGATCCAACGCTGGCTAACAATAAATTCACTTCAACTAAATTCAACAATAAGTGGATCATGTTCTAAGGGCAACCACGGCAGGGCGGGTAAGCAAATCCATGTCAAAAATTTGCAACAAACAATATTTGAACAATTTAACATTTAGCTCTCCCACACGGACTGATATTTTCTAGATTCACAAGTTCATTTTTTCAGTTGAAAAAGGAAACAGAAAAACCGAATTATCCACTTGTTTCACCTTTTTTCTCAAACAAAACTAGAAGAATAACTATACATAATCCACCTTTTTGAACTCATATGCTCAAGAAAGTCACAACAATACTGTGAGAGTAAAAATGATGGCACAGCTAGTGATGTACTCATATTTCTAATGCAATGCTAAAACATTCAAAGGAGCATCTGCTTACCATCATATCACATGCTGCAAAGAATGCATTATAAGCATGAGGATAAGGATTTGCTGTAATCTGATTAAGTAAAGATTCAGCCAAGTCCAAATCTAAAGCTCTACTGCAGCGTATTGACAGAGTTGAAAGAGTGGAATCATATAACTTCACTTGTTTCTTTTCCATTATTTTTAACTGCAAATTAAAATAAACAGATAGGATAAATCAAAGCTTCACAAAAATCAAAAGGAAAAACTCAAAACAAAGAAAAAACATTAAAACCTGCAAGCTCTGGGAGAATGAGATCGTCACAACTTACTAGTTCTATGGTATCACCTATCCGTCTGCCTGGGATAACTGCTTTGACAAAGCCGTCATATGTATGCGGTGATGGTTCCAGCCCAAGATATTGCATCTGTAAAAATATGAGTTCTTCATTCAGTAACATTATGCTCGGAAAAATCTTTTAAAAAGAAGAAATATAAGAGTTGAAATAGAAAATAAATAGCTTATTCAAGGATTAGATGTCATTATTACTCTAACCAATTTGTTTTGCTTATTCAAGCCTACAGAGATCCGTGATTAAACAATAGGATTGCAAGTTTGAATGATTAATGCCACTTTGAAAGAAGATGGTGATAGAAGACACCACTTAAGCCATTGATCCCTGATAAAATTTTCAAAATAGTATAAACGGCAGTAATAACTCCGCGAAACACTTGAAGACATAGACATTTTGTAGCAAGACTCGCTGTTATACAAGTGTCAGCCCATGAATCGTGATTCCATTTTTCCTTTAAGAAATGACTATTCTGCACTCCCTCAGCGTCAGTTTGGTCCATGTTACAGATTTTGCCAACAGGCGGGGGACAGAATAATGGAGTCTACGAAAAAGTGATCAGCATTCAGCAGCTTTGTGTTACATAGAAAATAGGAAACAGCTTTGGAAGTAGAAGTTGAGCCAAGAAATCTTAAAAATGTGACTTGAGGGGGTAACATTACAGTTACTTGATAATTTTGTGTTCCTTGTCGGAATACTCCAAATTTTGCTTTCTGTAGCCGAACCCAATGTAAATTTGAGGTATTATAGTGCAGGTGAAGATGGTAAGACACTAAGATCAACAACAAATGACGACCATTATGCAGATGAATACTATCACCAATCCTCATCTCAGACTTTTTAAAGACTCGGAATTCAGATGGGAAGTGACAAGAGAAAGATCACCTATTCACATGGAGGGGAAAAGAAGACAACTAAAACAAGGGTATACCGATGCAAATTTATAATACCACATAGGTCAAGAAGCAAGACATTTTACCTGTAAGATTAACTTTTCAGCTAGCTCAGCATTTCGAGATTGAGCACATGCATGTATGACATCACTAAACGACCACCTCAAGACCTTCTTGATGGGCCCTTTTTTGGGATCCTCCAGTACACTGGCATCTGAATTTAAGGGGCTGCATTCCAAAGCCTTATTTTTGTTTTTGTCACAATCAACAGAGATATTAGATGTGAGATGTCCATCTAACTGCAGATCAGAGTCCAGGATACTGGTTACGGTGTCAGAGGGGATAGGAATGTCCAGAGATGGACAATAGATTTTTCCCAGCATGGTTCTACGCAGGAAGGTTCCTTCCTTGAGAGATACGGAAACCATATATTGCAATGTTTTATAAGCAGAATCCAAATCCTTCAACCGCGTAAACGACCATATGAACTTTCGCAACGAGATAATGTTGAGACTGTAATACTTGCATTGCTCTCTCAGAATTCCATGCACAGCAGACAAATTTTGCTCCCAAACTGCAAGCTGAAAGAAGCAAGTCAGAATATGACCAATCATTACCATCTAACTTTGCTAGCATATGCTCCTCATGTGTGACCAGCACATAATAATAAATTTACAAATTGATGCTGATCTTTGTGGTCTAGACACTTGATGTATCAAAGAGGACTATTTTGTGTATCAACATACTGCACAAATGGGGTTGTTTTTAAAGTATGATCGGTTTAATGGTGGCAAGGAATTTACATGCTGAAGATCTAGATCTATTTTCTGTTTGTCAGATGAAGGCAGAATAACAAAAAAAATAAATAAATAAATAAATAAAACAATGAGATACATAGTAAAGTCATCACCAAAGCCATTGTCAACGTTCTAGGCTTCTAGCAACATGTTGTTACCTTTCTCAATTAAAACTAGTATCCTTCCAGAACATACCAATACCTTGACGAGGCTCAAGATCACTAAGGAAAGATTTTTAGTTTATGACACAAAGAGCCTAACAGATATAACCCAATATGATTTTCTTCGAATATACTTCCTCTTGCCACCTTAGAACTTTCTACTTAACCTTGAGTTGGCCATATTTAAAGTTCCGGTGTGGAATCTTTTCATGATCACTGTGATCTTGAACCCTCAAATTTCATAATTATTGTAGTCAGTTGTCCTAGCAAATTGAATTTTCTCACTTAAAATTGCTAACTTGGGTGATTGAGAGCCATATGGGATAACTTGGGAATGATGAGAAAACTGCTTTAAAGAGGGCCTAGTGCAGAGGCAAAATTCAAGTGGACAAATGTATTAGAGTTGAACTTTCTGCTTCACTTCATTTTTTTACTTTGCCTGATTACTTTTCTTCCCTCTCTTTTTTTCTCATCTTACTGTTATAGTCTATATGCTTAACTGCCTTCAATGTCTACATGAATCCATGCAATGGTTCATGCAAGCCTTCATTGATTACACAAATCCACATCTAAAACTTAATCAAAGCTCATCCAAATGCGGTACTGTAGACAATAAAGACAAAGCACGAAGTTAAGATCACAGATTACTTGCATTGTAATCTCTTATATACTTCCGTCATCTCCTATATTTCTCGTCTTCAGCCTTCTTTCCCTCTTTACCAACCAAATCCCCGCTAGCAGGCAAACTATCTCCCTCCAGTCCTTACATCAGTGCAGCAATCAATTTCCCAAATGGAAACAAGAATCATTGTACCAAAACGAACAGAATTGATCCTAACTTAAAGGGTTAACTGGAGAATCATAATGGATGTAGCTACATGCATAAACTACTCACTTGAATTAATTACCTTGAGAAGAGCAGTATATGTGTATTCATTTTTCCCCATCAAGTGTTGGTTCATCAAATTCAAGCATTGATCGTGATACAACACATCCTTCATTTTTGAGCAAGCTGACAGAAGATAATTGTACAAGGGGAATATAAAACTGGCGTGATGTTTCTCTCCAAGAAATTTCATCAGAAGAACTGCCTGCCATACAAATATGATAGGGTCAACAAATGTTATCTCAATCTCAACTGTAGATGATGTTCAGAAGCCCACCACAATTACACATTTGACTGATATACTTCATCTACTAGAGGCCAACCGCCAATACTAACTACCATATGTAATAATTTACATGTGATACAATGGAGAAGGCAAGAAGCCATCACATTCAACTTTATATTGAATTTCTTCAAAACTCTCATCTTGTATGAACATTTTGTTCAAACCTTAACCTCCTAACACCTACTCTTGGCAAATATAGAAGCCATTTCAAGCAATAAATAATCACAAATGATCTGCTAGTCTTCCTAAAAGTCAGTTCTGAGCGAAAATATAGATCATTCAAGATTAACGTCGCTCATAAATGACTCACTTTCTACCACAATTGGGTTTTGTCAAAAGAGTTAAAAATTTTACATAAGATTTGAATAAGTAATAAAAAGGGCACTTTTTTTTTAATTCAACCACAAAACTGATGCTAACAAAAAAGCCTCAACACCAAAGGATTCTAAGTATAGAGCTATTATACACATTTGTTACATATATGCATAAATGTATAAATCAAAGACTTTAAGAAGTGATGAAAATAAAAATTTAAAAGTTCATACCTCTTCGACGTGACCACCATTGAAAAGAGCACGGAGAATAAGCATATAAGAATTTTGACTCAAAGTGATGTTGTTCTTTTGTAGGACTCTCCATGTCTCCATTACAAACTGGAATGAGTAATCAAGCATATATTAACATCACAACAAAAAACTATGCACCAGTCCTAAAAATATTTAAAATTTATTGAATTACATGTACCATATAATGTCAAGATTGAGAGCAAAGAAAACAAAATAATGGACAGAAAGGCATTCAGGTTTGAAAAGTTTGGTGCATTGAGATAAATTTGGATTGAAAGACATCATCATTTTTTAACGACACTGCTTCAACTTTTCAATAATTTTGATTCTATTTCTGGAGTTGAAGAATTAAAGTCTAGTGCTTCACTCAGCTAGACTTTAATTTAATTCATTATGTAGATAAGACCAATCACTCATGAGAGCTTAAGCGACAAAACATCTTGCTCTTCTTTTGTGTCCCACCCCCTCCCCCGGTGTTCTTCAATCGATTTTAAGTATGTCATCATAAAAAGTAAAAACATTAAGATAATCACAGAGATAGGAGTTGAATGTGCGTAAAGAGCAACACATAATAATTTAAGCATTCGGAAAGCAGCTTTGACGTTGGACATGGATCAAAACATGTTAGTACCAGGTTTAAGGGATATTAGATATTGCAACAGGAAAATGAACTCATTCAGTTACGTTTCGCTTAGCTACCCATGGTATTAAATGTGGGCTGCAACAGCAGTTTCAACTTCTGAGATCAAAACGACATCTGGTACCTTAGCAACGAGATGTCACAAAAGATAGTTCTATTAAGTGCTCGCCCAACCGACAACTACTGCACTCACCAATGGATCTGGGGTTTTGGCACAGTATACAAGAATGCTGACAATATCTTCAGCATTAAGCATGTGGCTGGAAATATCAAACTCTGAAAGCAGACTAGAAGCTTGGTTCCTATGACCTAACTGAAGAGAATTAACAATTCGTTGGCTAATGAGCCAGTTCATTGATTCTCCTCCATGGCCAAAAGTAGCAGGACCTGCAAGCAAACCACAATGTGAATCTATTTCCATAGACATGACCATGGAAGAGAACAAGCTTAATAAATCTTAATAAACTGATCATATAACCACCTACATACCATTCTAATGACAAATAAGTTGAGTGAATTTTGAACTGCAGACAGTAAAAAGTGTTTGCAGTATGTGAAAAAACCACACAATGACATTTTCATGTAAAATGCTATAAGACCATCCTCCGGACCTGAATCTCCGAAAGAATCACTAATAAAAATAAAATAAAATAAACTTACAATCATATTGAACTAAATCACATTATAGTTAAAACTACCATCGTTTGTTAGGCTGTACGGTCTTTGATCAAACACCCGATACAAGATCTAAGGAACCACTTCCTACATAATTTCCAGCATAAGCATGCAGATTTTTTACTCCTAATTACCAGCCAACTGTAAACTTCAGGATCCATTAGGATAATTGTACAGCCTTTCCTGATCTAGCGGACTACCATAATAAGAAATATGGAAAAAAAAAATAACAAAATATAATAAAATAAAAGTTGTGTTGTTCACGAATCTCCACATCCTGAAAATTTTGTACAGCTATAGGACTACAATAGGTATGTTCTGTGTCCATAAATCCAAGAGTAAAAAGACCCTTGGTGGGTACTGGGATGGAAATATGTCCATTACCCTTCCCTTTCACCTCTTAATAATGATACCGCTGATTTGAAGTGTTGATAAGACAAGACAACTTAAAACTATTTGACAATCGCCATAGACTTTGTCAATGTCTGGTTGGACGACCTCCCGACCGAGCCTACTCGAGTTGGCCAAAAGTCAACTGAATAGATTTTGAGGAGATTCAATGTCTACAAGTAATACAGCTATGTCTAGCTAAACATGTGTCCATAAATTATGGGGTCTTTCCACTAAGCACCTCTCCCCGTCTATGCTACCAACTTGTCCTTAAATAAATTACTAGGCCAGAAGATAATACAATCATTGACAACTACCCGTAAATCACAAGCAAAATGCATATGGACCAAAGCTTTGTTATCTTACCATTCCAGGCTGCAGCAGTCTGAAATGATTCCGTAGCAACAAACCCATTACTCTTTCCCTGAAAGGGCAGAAGTATGAATAACGATTAATACAAATTGTTCATCCAAGACTCCAAGAAAATTGACATCATCTAGGGCATACCCTTTTGGTCAATATAGATCCAGAAAAGACCTCTGAAATCGACCGTAATGGCCACCTCGATCTGTTAAAACACAAACAGAAGAAATACACAATCAAGCATACAGAAAGATCATCCATCACAAACAGGGTGACATGATCTAATTTTGAGCAAACGCTTAAACATAACGACATCCTTACATAGTCCTATGCATTACGGAAGCTGCAATCGCATCGCCTACTAGACAATCACTCGAGACAACAGTTCCGTCAACAACTCGCAACGAAGCTCTAGCAAACCGAATTCTCCACAATAAGGTATACTAGCTGCCCACAATTGTTCCAACTATCAAAGTCAAAAATAACAGCAAATTAACATCCCAAATTAGTAGTAAAGTTCATTCAGGCATTTCATCGAACACGTCGCGTGCATACAAAATTAAGCATAAACAAGACAAATAAATTCACAAAACAAAATTTATCAAGAAACCAACTCAACCAAAAGCTTAAGCCGATATCGGTTTTATAGTCTCAACAAAAATTTGTATAAATAGTCCACCATATATACATTGTTTGATTTAGGGATATGTAGAAGTACAATTTAATTCCTAAATTACTTAGAAATTAAAAAAATAATAAATAAATATGCACAGAAATAAAAAGAGGAAAAAAAATGACGTTTAACAGAAATTGAAATTGTTACTCGTATATGAGAAGAAGTACCGAAATATTTTGATAGGTTATGTGGGGAAATTAACTGATTTTTGGCTCTTCAATTTTCTGTTCAATTTTCTAGGGTTTTGGCCTTTTGTGGTTTTTGTCCTCCATTTTTTTCATTTTAGCGAAAAGATTAATGGAAATTTTATAGCCCCGAGTTTTTTAAAAGTTTGTGTCCCTCTTTTTGTTGTAAAAAAATTTGACCATCTACTCGTATAATATTTGGATACAAGATCCGAATGCGTTAATATTTTTTTATAAACTAACCGTTTTTCCGAGATCTTCAATTTAAAAGAAAATTACCACTTTTAAAATTTATGGCCAGGAGTTATGTTCAGTCAAAATTTTTCCAGTAAAAAAACTTTGACCGACCATAACTCCTAGCCACAAGTTTGGAAAGCGGTTAAATTTTTTTTCAAATTGAAAATCTCGGAAAGATGATTAGTTTGGAAGAAAAAGTAAGACATTCAAATCTCGTAATTGAAAGTTATAGACGGTCAAAGTTTTTTACAACAAAAAGAGGGGCGCAGCATGGATTTTGAATAAACTCGAGGGCGCAAAATAAGACACTAGTTTAGCTCCCATGCATAAATGCACGATTCATTTAGTTAATTATTTATATTAAATAAATATTTGGTAGGTTGACAAAAATATTTGATACGGTTGAGAACAAAATTTTAGATTATTTTTTTGGTACAGTTAATAAAAATATTTAATAATACTTTTTATGGCTAGTAACAAATTTTAGGATTAACTTTTTGTAGTTAGTTGAGTATCTTAAAAAAAACGTTTATTTGTTCTATTAATTAAAATTTATATTCTTAAGTGAGTTATGCATGAATTAAAAAAAATTACTTACATACAAATTTTGCATTAACTCTAAAGATTTTCCAATTAAACATTTACTTTAATAAATAATGAATCTAGACACATATTTTAATGGATTTAGACTCAATTTTGGGTAGGTTAGCATTGTAATTTAGGCGGAAAAAAATCAACATGAGCGCGACATGTGGCAATTGATGATGTAAGAGAAACTGTGATTTAGTAGTATAACGGATGCTAAAAAAGAAGATCTCTATATATTAAAACACAGTTTTACTTTGCCATATGTCGAATGTCGCCTCACATCAAGAAGAAAAAAAAACAAATAAAAATTCAGCCAAAACGATTTCTCACTTATTAAATTATTTATGGAAACAATCTTCTCATATATTTTTCTTTATATCTCCTACTAATAATAAAATTATAATCTTTATTATATTAAAGTAATGCCGTAATTGCCACATGTCAGCACCATATTCACTTAAAATGACATCAGCGCCACCTCAAGCAAAAAATCCATATAAGCAATCTTACATATTCTAAGATATAAAATATGTACAATTTGGGAAAGAAATTAATGAGTGTCTGAAAGTTAGGAATGTTTTACATATTTAGCTTTTATTGAAGAAACTATCTCTACATTATAATATTAAAAAAAAAAAAGACAAAATTGAACATTAATTAAAGACTGAGAATAATCAAGTAACGCATTCTTCATGTACCAAACCTATAAATTAGGAAAGAAATAAGTCTATTACTACATGTAAAATTTAAATTAGGATAAAAAATTAAAATTAACGACTGCCCTTTATTAAAGTCACTTTTGACGATTTGCATGAAAATTACTCATTTTGGAATGATTATCCAAAAAGATTATATGACGAAATTCATTTCCAGAATTAAGATACTTTTGATCAATTATATTCAAAAAAATATTCAAATGGTTTGGAATAATTGAGGAAATGATTAACAAAAAATTTCAATATAAACTCTAAAAATATTTTTGCTCCGAATTTTAACAAGTAATATCCGTAATTAGTTCGTATGAATTAAGTATAAACATTTTTTTATTTGAACTAAACTTAACAGTTATTTTCATATTTTAGAGAAATTGTTTTTAATAAGTGAACAATGAAAATTGATCAAACGCATTTCAGATTGTTAAACGATGTTAGAAAATGTTGGAATGATATGTTTAATTTTCGAGATATATTTGAATTTACAAGTTTAAAATTTTGAGAGATTTATATTATTGATATGAAGTCGAAGTTAAAACTTTAGATTGTTTAATGTGTAAGCTGATTATTTAATTTTTATAAATTATTTTACAATATAAATTTTAAAAGTATCCCGTGAGGTTCACGGGTTTAAAGCTAGTTAAAAGTATAAATCGATGGCCCGAGCGCGACTGGACACCAAAACTAGTTATAAAGATTTAAAATATCATACTGTCTTTTGATTCCCGGATTATATATATATATTACTTGCCTATTTCAATAGGTAATTTCTACTCAACTTCCTCGTAACATAGGTATATTTTAATCTTCTTACAGTCTTACATTAATCAATTAATGTTGAACAAAACAACCAATAATTATTACTCGTTAGTTACTGGTCTTATCTTTATTTTTATATGTTGATATAAACAGGATCGCATCTTTATTTGTCACGTACTTGCAAAATTACAATTATGCTTGCGTTACTCATATTGAATATGTGAACTTGTAATGTTCCTTAAAAAATATGCATTTCACACTGATTACGTCATCCTTGTACTTATAGTAGCTTTATATGTTGCTCAATATTCGTATCACAGACATTATTCTCTACGTACTAGTTGTACTATTGCGAAAAGACTACACTTACATTTAGTGTAAGAGTTTTTCATATACCTGCATCACATGTATATATATTTTTTATTTTATAATTTGTTAAATATATTTTATATTGGAATATATTAAAGGGTAATAACGTCATTTTTATTTAATTTTATAAAATATTTTCCAAACTAAATATAATATATTATTCTCTTTTTTATTTAAATATATTTTAAATAGTTATTTTAGTTAGTTTAGAATTTTAATTATGGTAAAAAATATTAATTTGAATATTTTGCATATCTTTTTGAAAATCACAGATTTTTTTGGTAGTTTTGTTTAGGATGTATATTTTTTGTTTTATTTTTGAAATAAAAATATTAAAAAAAAAAAGTGTTTTTTTATGATTTCTTGAGATTTGATAATTAAAATTTTTTTTATAATAAAAAAATATACTATTCTTATATATGAAATATGTCAAATTACTCAAATATCAAAACATTGCTGCCAACAATTAATATGCAAATCAAATATTTTATTTTTAAAAGTGCAAACTAAATATTTTATTCTTCTCATATTATAATTCTAAGAATAATTATAGTAACGAAAATATAATTTCCAATTTAAAAATGACCAAATTGCCCTCCTATTAATTGTTTTTAAATAGGTTTAAGTAAAAACTAAATTGCCACGTGGCGGCATATAATTGGCAGTGTATGAAAATTTTCATACACATAGTGTAAGTGTATCATCCCGCATATTGCCCACAAGCAAACAAAAGAATGAATTTTCTAGGTATTTATTCACTTTGACTAGTGAATGTGATAGCTATTTAAAAATTGCGTACGATTTTTATATACGATGGAAACGTAATTACATTTTATTATATAAGTTGTTATTAAACTTAGTATTAGAAATATATCAGGAGATTAAAATATTAGATTTATATATTTTTTGAATAATTAGGGTAAGAATAATAGTCTTCTATATATATATATATATTGTCATCCTAATTAATCTCATAATATATTTTCCTTATATTCTAGTCTCCTAATATATCTCTCATTCTTAGCTAAGGAATTAGTTCATGTTTTGAATTAGGTTCATTCGTGAATATGGTGGGTGTTGTGAATCAACCAAAAAATAATTTTAAGTCAAAACTTTAGGTAAAAATATAAATTTATAAGATAATTAGATTAGAACTAAGACGGCGAAGTAGCATATGACTAAATAGCAATTGAAAATTATTAGTTTAGGATTGACTTTTGATTTTATTGATTAAAGGAATTTCAATGATTGATGAATAATTTATACTAATAAAAGAATATAAATGAAACTAATAACTCATTTTAAACAAAAATTTCATTGGATCAATTTATTATTATTATTATTATTATTATTATTATTATTATTATTATTATTATTATTATTATTATTATTATTATTAT
>JAUEKU010208487.1:0-16734 GCA_032274805.1 Gypsophila paniculata | reverse complement strand
ATTGCCAATTGGTTTTAGGATGGAACCTCCTACGGACCTTGTGACTAGGCACTCTCATACTCTTCTCGGGTGTGGCCTAGACCCGACTGTGGAATTTAATAAATAGAGATAGTTGAATATAGACCGCATTCATAACAATTGATCAAACAAAAATAAGACCGTGTGTACCAAGAACATGATTGTAAATCTGAGCTTCTACCTTCAATCGTTTTTATAAATTTTAGGAAAAATTGACAATAAATACATTATAGCTCGCTTTTTGAAAATGGGTACTTCCTCCGAACCATCGTTTTTGTTCCAGTTACTGTTTGGCACGGTTCCTAAGGAAAATGAATTGAATAATGATAAAAGAGATAATGGGAAGATAATGAGTTATAATAGTGGAATATAATATAGAAATGAGGGATAGTGGGGAGATAGTGGGTATATAATTGGATTTAGTAATGAATAAAATATTAAAATTGAATTAATAGTGGATGATTTATTTGTCAAATAAGGAAAGAAACCAAATGGAACAAAAAAGGTGGGTTGTACCAAAAAGGAAAATGGAACAAAAACGATGGTCCGGATGAAGTACCTTGTATAATTTTTTTTGAAAATAGGTACCTTATCTATTTGTTGTTTCGAAAATAGGTACTAAATAATGCGAAATTACCAAATTACTCTTATCCACCCACTTTAAGTCTAAATCTAGCTGAAATAAGGGCAAAATGGTGATTTTAGGGTGGTTTTGGCTAGTTGGAATAAGGACAATTTAGTAATTTCAGATGTTTTGGTAACTATTTTCAAAAAAATTGTTATACTAGATACCTATTTTTGATATTTTTTTTTTATATAAAATACCTATTTTTAAAAAACTTTAAAAACGTGTTATATAAAGTACGTATTACTCCCTCCGGTTCAACATGTTCTTCCACTTTTAATAAAATATTCCTCACATTTAATTACAAATGTGGAAGAACATGTTGAACCGGAAGTATTATTAATTTTTCCTAAATTTTATTCTAAAATTTTTAAACATTTTATAAATAATTTGTACTTCCTCTATCACAGCCAATAATTTACACTTTCTATTTATAAGTGTGTAGAAGTCAATAATTTATACTTTCCATATTTGAAAATTTTATCTAACAACTTGTGAACTTTCTTAAGTTAAAATATAGGATCCAATACTTGAATACCAAATATTTGAACTACATAAGAACCCGAAAAAGAAAAGAATCATCCAACTAACAAAAGACCGAGACCTATCACTTATTCGTTCTCTGCCACCGGCTTCACCGATCAATCGTTCACATCCCATCCACTCGGGCTTCGCTATTTCATCTTCATATCTAGAAGTAAAGTGGGTTTCAGTTACACGCAAGCAACCAAAAAATCAAAGATAAAGATATTAAAACAAAAGGTATTGTCAAGTGTTTTTTTCATAATTGTTTGCCTTAAAAAAGGAATTTTCATGTTTGAATATAAATAGATTAGATAGATTTGATTTTAAAAATTTATATATATATTGTAGTTGATATTATAAGTTTAAGAATATTAGGTTTAGGTAATATTATTGTCTTAGGTCCCTAATAGGGTTTTTCTTTTTATTCAACTGGAGCAACTACTCTGAATAAGCCAAATATAACTACTGAGGTTACGGTTACGGTTGCGGTTACTGTGGTATTTATTCAATGTGGTATTTATTCCTGAAACTTGAATCTTTATGTTTTTGCTAGTGAATGTTACAGGTTTCGTATTCAGAAAACTGACTGATATTTCGATTAATGTTATGCGTAGTGATGGAGGTCGTATTGAAACAATTGCCTTGATGCCTATATGATTTATTGTTCTAAAGAAAAGTAATATACGTTTTATTAACACTTGATATGATGGGTTGAGGTCTTTGTAAAATTGTACACATAGTTGGAACGACATACCACCTGGCCTGGTGTGTCGTTCTGGACATTACTGCTGTCTGATTGAACTTTTGCATAAGACCAATGTCATTAGTGATTGCACAAGTGTTGGTTAAGATGCTTTACTCATGCGACATATGTTGTTTACCGTTTGAATTAATGCGAAATTGTTATCATGAGATTTCTGTGTGTATTTGTCAACCTCCTCTTTGTAACTCTATTATGCTTTCCTGTCACTATTTGTAATTGTCTGTTAAAACACTCTCAATTTTGATGTTGTAATTCAATGTAATTGAACTTATAACAAATGGAGGAGTGAATACCTAGAGAGCGTGTTGGGGTAGCTTATGAGGAATAAGTAACCGCGATGGCTGGGGATGGCCTGAAAGCTGATTAATAACACACTCATGCGGCTATATATACCTTTTCAAATGATGTATGTAATAACTATATTTATTTAAAGGTAGTTTGCCACTGCGATACGTACTACTTCGTGGCGACGAATGTGTATTATTGTTCCAAACTGATGATGGGGATCATCCCTGTGCATGTCCTAACCGTTCATGATGTCGCTCAATGGTGTAAATCTTGCGTAGTCGTTCCACGCATTATGAATGTTTTATCGTCGCATGAATTAGGCTGCCCTGCAATGATCATTTTACAAAAAAGTTTTAGTTTTTGCCTTCTTTTTTGATAATGCTTAGATAATTTGTAACCAAAGTAGTTTTAATTGTCCAACCATTGTCATTTTTCTCGATATTCCACTTACGCATCACACGTACTTTGATTTCCACCATTTGCTTTCGCTGTTTAGGTCTTTGATGTGCTCCATTGTCGGTTTTCCCGTGAAAGTGTGAAATGTAAATTAATGTAACTATGCAACTGGTTGTGATTTTAGTGTATGATGGATTTTCCGTTTTCCCATGAAAGTGTGAAATGTAAATTGATGTAACTATGCAACTGGTTGTGATTTTAGTGTATGATGGATGCAGTTAATATACTGTAACGATGGATTTTTTTTTTATTTTTTTTAACGCGACTTGAAGGCTGTAATATCATTTTCTAAAATGCTGCCCAAGAAACTTTTTTTGGGTATATCTCATGTTTGAATTGATTAGGCAAGTTTACTTTTATTATTTGTTCGTGATTAGTGTTCTAATTAGGAGTATCCATGTACCTGCAATATATTATTTCCAAAAGCACATTGACCTTTTACTATAATAAGCTGTCAATATTTACTGTATTTTTTTTCACACTGTATAGATATGGGAAATCAGTTATGTGATTGATTGAGCTTATTATTTGTTTGACGTTAATCTTTTTACTTATGGCAATATCTTATTATGGGAATGGATGCGTAATCTTATTCTAAACGGGATTATTTCATGCGACAATCACGCTAAATCATTTCCGGATTTGTGTATAGGTGATTGTTTCGGCTGATTCATTGCCAAAAGAGAGTTTAGAGGGGTTTGTCATTAATTATTAGAAACCCATAATCAAGCTAGAAAGGGATATGGACATAATGTTTTCGTTACCAGTAGAACCAATGACGGTGTCGCGGTTGATGGAGTTGCGGCACCGGATGCGGGGGGCATCCGCAGAGGAGGTGGAGACAATCGAGAAGGCGATTGAAGCAGTCGTAGATGCTTTTCTGAAGGCGGTCGAGGAAGATGAGAAGAGGGAGCAGGAGGAGTGGGACGAGAGGAAGAAAGCCACATGTGTTGATTCTTACGACGATCCCCCTGATTATCCTTTCCTTTACCATGATCCTCCCACAGTGTCTCGTTACTTTCAGGTCTGAATAAACTTATTTGGAATTCCATTTAATTCAATTCAATTTCCTAGTTTTAATTCCAGCGCAAAACTGATTGACCCTTAATATCCAACCTGGAATTGACCTCACACAAACTTGACATACCCAAAACGAATTGAGGGGTATGTGCTCTACCAGAAAACTCTTGGGAGCATGGTGCTGTTTTTTTTCTTGGAATTGGTCCCATTAATGTCTTATGTCAACTCCGTATCTCCGTTATATATTGTATGATATGATTTGTCCAGCGCTAAATTAGCTAATTTCGTAAATGTCACGGTTCCAAATGCGATGAGCTAGATTATTTAGCCCCCCCTTTACCTGCCTTTGGGTGTAATTTATAACACGGTTACGAGATAGACCAAATATTCTTTAATATGTACACCCTTCTTTTGTCATTTATAGGTCATAATTCCCTTTTAGTTTTAACATATGTCCTGCAACCGATTTCTCGCTCTGCCATATGTCATTATGACCAATGTTTAAGCTTGAGAATTTGGAAACGGCGCAATTTCCCTCGAATTCACACATTGTTTTAGGGAGGGTTTGTTTTTAGCTTTGCATACGCTGGATTATTTTGAGCTTAGGGGGCCAGGAGCCACCCCAATAGTCCTCTAAATCCGCCTATGGTAGTAACTCGGTAAATTTGAATGGATCATGTTTTGACTTGTATAGGTTCGGAGGCGCATTGATGATGATTGTTTTCTTAATCAAATTGACCAAGCCCAAGTTCCATGGAGAAAACAACATAATTATCGGATGACCAATAATGTGAAAGATGAAATAGCTATGATGTTATCTAGTGAACGTTCACTTGGATATTTTTGGAAGTCCTTTAAGGATATGGCTAAGCAATCTTGTGACGATAAATCTAACTTCTTCGAGATTGCCATCAGAAGAGCGGCTACATTTGTCTATTCTTTGGAGTCTGAAGAAGAATTATATAAGCGTAGTCGCTCTAAGACATTGCGATTGCAAGAGAAAGAGTTTTGCAATAAGTTTTTTTCAGATACACAAGGGTTTCTATCTATTCCAGCACTTTGCAAGCATTTTGTCCATGGGGAGATTGACCAGAAAAAGTATTCATTCTTGAGTGAAGATGTGATTTCTGATATATTCACGGTAATGGTTCATAAGTACTCGTTCTTATAGTTTATTTGTTATTATTTTAATTTTGATGGTGCTTTTCATAGAATTTTTTGTGCATGGGGTAAAAAAGTTTATGCAAATTTTTCTCAGTTAATATATGCCTTAGTTATCTAACTATACTAGGTTGCATCGCGTGCTTCGCACGCTACAGTTTTTATATTAGTTTACCTTAATTTCAAAATATAATATATATAAGTATTTGTTTATTTAAAAAATTAAGTCGATTATGCGGTAGAATATGGTATTCATGCACTAAACATGATTTTTTATTTGCATATGCCTCTTAGGAATATACGAATTGTTTATAATTTTATAGATATAGGAGCATGTAATAATTGAAAAATAGGTAAAGTCGATTTATTTTTCTTAAAAATGTAAACTAATTTAATTTATTTGCAATTGTAATGCAGAATATGTAAATGTGAAATTTTAAAAATCAATAAATAGGTGACACTTGTCGGATCTACAACCATAACACACTCAAAAGAGAATGCATATATATACTTTCAATAAACGGATAAAGTAAAAATTTAATACGGACCGATTTTTCCAAGAAGAAAAAGAAACAAAATAAAATCTGTCCTTAACGTAAGTTCCATCCCCTTCCCCTAATTTCCTCATCAATGAGGGATGAGACCCACGACGTCTCACACAAACACAACCACCCACCCTTTCAATCCCCCAATCCCTAAAATCCTAAATTCTAAATTCAAATTTCCTAGAATGAAAGGCCACAGGCGTAGTGTTGGATGTTATTTCATACGAGTATCAAACATTTAGTCTTGGACACGACAACTTATTTGCTCACGCCATATTTGTTGGGTAGTGTGACTTAGTTTACTTACACCATCTTTGTTGTGTAATGCAGAAACCAACTGATGAGTATGCACGTATTGATGAGTATACACGATTGTTGGTTGAGATTGCTAAAGGTGGTGTCGTTGACTTATTCCGTACGGTTGTTAATGAAACTCGACACGAGTTTATGGAGATTGTTGATACGGAAACTCACTTGGATCGTGAATTGGCTAGTGAATTAATATCTGATCTTGACGCTTTTTTCATGATTTTGTACAATCTTGTGAGTAGAAGGGTACGTTTTCTTAAACACGTAGGACAATATTTTTTTTTTTTAATATAACTACTTGCTTTTTTTTTTTAACTGGAAATGTCTACTTCTCGAAAAAAAACTAACTGATGTCTAATGTCTTCCATTATAGATCGAAAATAAGTTGAGTGCAGCGTTCAGGCCGTTCATGCTTCTAGCTAAAGATTTTGCTGTGTCTGTTGAGGTCTGTCAAATAATCGAGGTTGCGGAGCTTCGTCGTATTGCTTTAGGAAGTCGTTTTATATCGAGAAACCATTTAATATGGGCTTTTTATGAATGTGGCCATGGTAATAATCTATGACGTTTTATCTATCTTGTACATTGTACTACATTTTTTGCATTCGAATTCGTTACATTTTGCATTTGTTGATGCCTTCCTTCTAAACTTTTTTCCATTTATGCAGTACTGCCTCCTAAATCAAGAAAAAAAATGATGATGAACATAGCCGATGAAGATCACCTGCCTTATCAAATCTATTTGGCAACCATTAACTTGGTTGAGTCCTTAGGTGTGATATTTTGTTTCTCGTCTCTTTCTTTTTAAGCTTCTTTTTTGTTTAATAAAGTTCATACTCGTGTTTTTCAAGCAGTGGATATAGTGTGTCTATTTTCTTAAACTTTCTACTTTGTGGCATGTAGGTGTATTCAACATTGAACTTCAACATTTTATCTTTGGTGTTCTTTACGCGAAAGATGTTGCCATTGATGGGGTGCAGGTAGTCGTTTAAACTAAAATATACATCCCTAGTTTTGTATCCTTCGGATTATTTTCAAACATGTTTTTTTCTTTTTTCTTTTTCCTTTTTGAAGATGATTGAAGTGCTTGAGCTCTTCAAAGACTTCCTTAAAGGTAATTCATCACCTTTGTGGGTTGTCTTGAACTCTTTAAAATACGTTCTACCTCAAATCATGATGTAATATTTTATTGTTTTGTTTTCAGATGCCGCTCTTGATTGCTTGAAGAGGCCTAATGACAAGAGTCTATCATGGTTGTCCACCTTTGATTCGATCGCCGATGAAGAGTTCAGACAATCAATTTTGAAGGCTACCTCAAGTGGTGTTGAAAATATGGGTCGCCTTGACATGCTCGTGCATCAGTACGCTCAATTGTCCCTCCAAAGTCAACTTTATCCCCCATCTTAAGAAGTACGTAGCCATGTTAGAGCTCTTGGGTACTCCAAACTACTGTTGGCCCTTGTGTGCTTATTGACTGAAATACATTGAAGCTTTGTACTTGGTTTTTTTTTGACACATTGTGCATGTGGAAACTCTAGGCTGTCTAGGCTGTCTTTCTGCTCCTAAAAAAATCGCTTGTGCATGATTTAAATCAAGTGTATTCGTGATGTTACATCAAGCTCAATGTTCATGTACTTGCACATTTTAGTATTAAAGTTAATGCACAATGTTAATATTTGTTTATTTAAATTTCTTTCTTCTTTCTTTATGTAGTCTTATTTAAACATGGTGGTGAATGGCGACTTATCATGACTCCATTTTCGACTGTCGAGTAAATTTGCTTGTCCTTGTACCTTTGCCCTTGATGATCGTCTAATCAATGCTTCAAGTGGATTTTCCATAATTACAACCTTGTACAAAGAATGAGAGTCTCGACACTATTTAATTAAAACATTTCACCTATATAATGGGGAGAAGGAGAGAGTAATCCCCAATAAGATTAGTACTTCTTTGCATACCAAATGTTTTATCCTATGTTCAATTTCTAACTATTTTGAGGCTAACCATGGGTTTGTAGCGTGATGCCCATTATTTGTTTCTTGCAATGTTTGATTGGAAAACTTTGGATTTTGGCTGTTTTACGAAATATGGGCATCTGTATACGAATTATGATTTTGCTAATTGAGGAATTTTTTTTTACTCTTATTTTCCCCTCAGTGTATCAATGTACCTTCTTGTTTAGCTTAACAGCCGTCAATTCGGTCTTGATCTTTGCATACCATCGATGACTTAGGCGTGTAGAGATGAAGGTCAGGCAAAGCTAGGATGGTGGGTTGATAGTGAGGGCCGAGGGGCCTATGTTGGTTCTTGGTTGTTGAGGGGGTGGGGGGGAGCAATATAGCCGTGTGCCACATGTATTTTGCTCTAATCTTTTACTAATCCGGTTATTGATTTTATTGTACTTTCTTGTCAATCAGACTTCCCCATTTTTTATTTTGGGGAAAAGTATGAATTCCCTTTTTTTTGAGTGACTGTTGGCAATTAAGGTTGTAAATGCTAACGAATTAGTGCTGAATTGGACATTTTACGTGATATTTTTGATTCTTTATCTGGATTATGCTTTACACAATTAGCTGGTGCTCTTTTTAAGTTCTGACCTCACTATTTTTTCCTAGATTAAAAATGTCGCTGGCGGTTCATATGAGTAGGCAAGTCCCTAATTTGGTGCTTCTTATCCCCTTGCTTTTTGTTTGCACTTTCCTATTCAGTGGTTTTAATTTCATTTCTGCTTGACTGGTGAATCTCGCTGGTCAAAATTGTTCTGACCTTTAAATTTCTTGTTCATTAGGTCTTTATCAAGAAAGACAGAGATTCGCTCATTCGCACCTACGCCTTATGTGATTGGGAGCTTTGGCGGTAATCACACCATCTTTCAGAGGGACGATTGACATTTATATTTTTGGTAAGTCGCTCTTACCTGAAATTTTTGATACCTTATAGGCTCACAAAGAAGCTTTTGAGGCCGCTCTGACCAAAGGTGTTAATGTTAGCTTACTGCTGAACTGATGAGAATAGTTTGTGACATTATCTTTCTAGAAAGGAGGTGAAGGGATGCAAAGTAGTGATGCTATTGAGGACACTATTAAGGGCTCACTTGATAAGGCAACATTCGTTTATTTGTTTAAATTCTACAGGTGGTAATGCTTGTTGCTTATGTGAGTTGTGAGTGGCGAGGACCAGTGTGCTGAATTCAATACGTCAGCTTATAGAACTCCCACGGGTCACTATCTTTTTCTTAGTGTAGGTTCTTTGATGTGCTGCTTTTATTCATAAACAGTAGCCAAATGTAAACTTCCAGGGTGACAAATGGTCTTTCGTATAATGAGTCTTCCGAACTGTGAACTGGATGTTGCTGTTACATATTGATTGCAGAGATTTTATTCTGTGCAGGAACGTGTAGCAAGGAGCGTTAAATTCTCTTAACTCGGCTTCCCAAGATACTTAGAGACGGCGGTACTTTTTTTGAGGTAAGCATCATATGTATATGTTCATTTTGGTAATGTGTTAATATTGTGGAATTTAGAATTTGCTTTAGCTTTCTAAGAGACCTGAGACCTGACATTGGTCTCAACCAAGCCTCAAACGCAATGTCAAATTTGCTAATTTTTTTTGGATGGATTGTCATTAATGACTTGCCTACTGCATATGTATCTTATATCCTACCTGCTTCATTGTTCTTGAAACGAAGTTTGCTTTAAAGTAAGACTTAACTTTAGAAATGTGTTGGTAACGTTTGTTGGAATAAAGCAACTTTCTTGTGGATAACAAAACTATTGTTCGTCTTACGAGTTGCGTACTACAGTTTAGAACGTGGAATTAATATGGAGTATATGCAGAAGCTGTCAGCAAAGACAAATTAGTGTACTTATGAATCGAGTCATTGTAGTAATGGAGGTGTTTGGTTTGTGCCTAAAGTGCGGATATTTTGGGCCGTAGGGAAATTACAAACTGCTGCCACAAAGCTTAGAAATGGTTCTACTCTAGATGAATTTATGAGGCGGCTAGGAGGATTCAATACAATTGTAAGCCTATGACATATAATTTGGTAAAAAGCTCCTAGGGAATGATGGGGTGCGAGGGTATCGTGTGTGGCAACTAAACTCATAGTTTTAAGTGGCTTAAGATTGATGCGGCTAGACTAAGACACAAAGGTTTCATGCCTGCTCTTGCTATGTAGCAACCTATGTTGCGCGTTCAACGATGGTGTTACGAATTGTGGCAGCAGCTGACGTAAATTTGCGTCAATTCACTTCAAGCACGAAACATTGTCTGAAGAAATAAGCCTCGATGCTTGTTGTAGGCAATCGATACGTTTTAAGACCCTCGCTTTGAAAAAAAGGGTGAATGCTAGATTGTCTGCTGGTTGTCTTTAGAGAAGTCATCATTGTTTTTCGCACTTCTAAGATATGTAGTATATCATTAGGGTGTAGATGCAAAACGAGGAAGGGTGGTGACATATTAGTTTGTGTGTTAATTACATATGTACGCAAATCAATGTTTAATGCTAACCATTTTAAAAAACTGATCACTGTAGTTACTTGATTTCCAGGAGACCTTGAAGGCCGGCCATCGATGATATTGCTCGCCCCTGCAATGTACTGTTCATCCACTCGCGGTATTCGGTGTCATTAGCAATTTAGGTAGTGTAAAATAGTGGATTGCCTAAGAAGGGCGGTCACATGAGGAAAATGTGGAGCACATAGTTCTACTCCCTTGTAAGTCTTGTAGCTGACAGTCTAGACGGTTATTGTGTCTAAATCCATCAAGCGAAGCAGGATGAAACTGAAATCAGTTGGAAAAAAGCAAATGAGGGAAAATGCTCCTCAGTCTCTCTAAAAATGGAAAAATGGAAAAAAAAAACAAAGAAATCCGAAACCCAGAAAAACTTCGTACTTAACATCCTCTCTCAGCCTCCTCTCTTCCTCTTGTTCTCTGCGGTTTCCAACATCAGAATCAATCTTTTTATTCCAGTGGTTCCTTATTAAATCATCTTAATAATAGGATCAAGCCTTTCTCTGTAGAATTCCATCATCATTCTCTTAGGGCTTGTTTGGATAGAGAAAATGGAGGGGAGCGTATCTCCCTCCAAATCTTGTCAATTGTGGGAGGATGTAATTTTAGGCTTAGAGGAGGGATTTGGAGGGAAATGAAGGGATCCATCATCCCTCCCCCTCCCCCTCCCCCTCCCAATCCCTTGGCTCCATTTTTGTATTCAAACGAGGGATTTGAATCCCTTCTCTTTCCCTTCCCTCCCTTTCCCTCTATCCAAACACACCCTTAGTTTTAAAGTTAATAGATATGGGAGCGACCTTTGTCCTTCCCTCTTCTCAGTATTTTCCTAGTCGATTGCCTTCTCTTTTGCTAGACACTTATATCCACGAATGCTTAATATCCATGTCACTAACAAGTGATTTTACGCCAATTTGGATACCATTTTCTCCCTTTACTTTCAGGAATAGCAAGAATCTGTGTTTTTGCCTTTTTGGAGCTGTGTTCTCTTAAGAAAGGAAAGCATGTTTTGGTTTAATCTGCATCCAAGCAGTTGGACAACTTACCCGACAGTTGACAAAATCGGTTGGTTGCTATGTTGTTGGAAACACTAGGTTTCTCGATTTTTCATGTACGGAGTATATAGAGTTTCATAGGTTTGGCCACAGACTACCATACATTGGTTTTATCATGCTGACAACTTCTGGATATTCTGCGCCACAAAGATTAGTTGTTTTCTGTATTTCTACTGGAAGTTACGTTAACCCTGAATCTCTATTTGGAGTATTTTCTTGTCTATCTTCCACATCATAAGGAATTTAAGGATTCATAACATCAGCTTTTATAGTTACGTTGATATGCTGATGAGCACAAAGAACGTATCATTCCAAGGACACACCAGGATAACCTTTTGCCTTGTGCCGGATACCCGCGTTTATAGTTGAGGTGAATGAAATAAAAGGTGCAAAGGGTAAATTAGCGAACACTATTGGTGCAGTGCAACGAACGAACTCTATGTCATTTGAAGTATCATTACTATTATTACTATCAGGGCGGATCCAGGAGCCGAAAGTACCTCGGCCAAAATCGACTTTTGTACGATTAAAATTTTACGATGCATGAAGATTTTCAATAATAAACCCATTCTTGGATATGAAAATAAAATAAAATTGGAAGTATGTTTTTTTTTTTTTTTTTTTTTTAAATCTAGGACTATAAAATATGGCGTCGGGGCCTTCAAATTTGACTATACATGATCGATAGCAAGCGAAAATAATACAGACACGCAATTCAAAATAACTCCGTAACATTTTATGATGATACGAAACAACATATACTCATTAGGCCACTTAAAACAATTAGGCCAATCTGGGTTGAAAATTTCTCTGATAATTGGGCCATTGTAATACTAGTCCATCCAAATAGATGGTTTTGTTTTCATGGCTTTGGGCCAACAATGATGGTGTCATAAATCAAGAAAACACGTTGATCATCATCTTTGGTTTTTACGTTTATATTGTGAGCCGATTAGCTCAAATGGTAGAGCATGTGTATCACACAAGGTGTGGGTTCGAGCCCCACATCGGCTATGAAATGAAATGTGTCACCACAATATGCATTAAAAATATCTAATAGAGAGGCTTGAAGTTTTATGTTTATAATGATGTGTTTTCATGTCAAAACCACAAGTACTTAAAATTAACAATTTTCATTTAAAAAAATAATTCAGCAACATCTTAGATTGAGAGCTCTTTAATTTAGTTGTTTTAAGTTAACCACTTCTTGTTATAATATGAAAACTACTTTATTTAACTACACAATGCCAAGTTCAGAAATTTCATTTGTTGGTCGTCTTCTCGTCGCGTTTCTAAAACTATAATCGAGCCAAAGTATGATGAAATTATTATTTTCAATTGCCAGTCGTTAGTTTAAAAAGGCAGGTTTTGAACTAAAACTTGTGAGTTTATATTTACCCTCTTTTTTTGGGTCCTACTTGTATTTCAATTGAATGTAAGTAGTTGCAAAAGCAAAAAAAATCGAAAGACAGTTAATTTAGAGTGAAATACTACTCCATAAGTTATTAGAAGGGTGGTACAAAAACTATTATACCTCCGGAGGTATATGAGCATGATACAACCATTTTAGTTTTTGTTGAGCAAATGTGTATAGAAATTGAGTTTTTAAAAGTTGTTAAATTAAATTATAAGTTGTTGAGCTTAAATATTATTGAAAATCAACTCAAAAACTTTACATAAAAACTCAACAAATGTAGTACAAAACTCGACAACTTTTAGAAAAAACTCAATAAAATATAATTCAAGTGGTATCAACACTAGAGGTACTATCTACTTATTGTAGTTGTATACTCTTTTCTTGTAGAAGCAGTTGTATACGAAGCACTATTCTATAGAAGTTGAAGTTACCACTATCCATTTCCCACAATTTATTGTTAATTGGGCCAAATGACTTATTGGGCTCCGTCTTATGGGGGGTGTAAGGCAGTCTTACCAAAGACTTGCTGGTATGCAAAACCCATGACTTTGTGAGTGGCAACTGTAGTCCACAACTAGGTTGCACGAAAACGGACACGGACACGGACACGGATACGACACGGACGGATACGGCAGTCCAAATTTTTAAGGACACGGGACACGGCAAAAAAAAAACAATATACATATTGAAAATATGGATCTTAACTATAACTAATTCTCATTTCCCACCCAAATTTAAATAAGTGAAGGTAAAATTTGACCTTAACTATAACTAATTCTCATTTCCCACCCAAATACATCTTCTAATCAATCTCAGTTGACGTTTTATTCCTCGTCTAATCTATAACATGTTTAGGCATGTGTCCAGACGAGTGTCGGGTGTCCGAGTGTCGGACACGGTGTCCGACACGGGACGGCTAGTTAGGAGGTGTGTCCGTGCAACCTAGGTCCACAACACAAACATCCAGACATGATTGAACCTAAAATAACTCCATCTCCCTCCCAGGCTCCCAGCCACCAAAGCACAGCTCTCTCCCAGCCATAAGGCCCATAACAATACCCTTCTTCTCGATAATGCTTCTCTTTCTCATCAATTTATCACCTTTAATCCTCTTCACGAGTATATTTTTTTTAGTCCAAAAATGCCGTTGGACTGATACGTGGTATTATTGAGTTTTTTTTTTTTTTTTTTTTTCCAAGAGCCATATAGCGTATATATGGAAACTGCGTATATAAATAACTGCCTTTCTAATTTCCGATTGCCACACCAAAAAAAATTAATCACGGAAACACACTAATTAACCGGGAAGGTGATACATATAAACTCGGTTGATGACATCTTTCAAAAACTTTTAATAGGGCGTCGCCACATGTCGAATCCTTTTAAATACAAATTAGATATTTTATGTAAGATTAGGGTTAATAGAGTCATTTTGATTTTATTAGTTAACACCTTTCCATAATCTTTATTTTTTAGTGCATCTAATATATGGAGAGCATGATTGACACCCATCCCTGACCCTGAACACCCTCTCGTTTTGACGGCAATCACCTCTTCCCCACGCCGCCAGCCACTCCAACCAACGCCGGAAGCCACCACCAATACCTCCATGCTGCTCTTCTCACCTCCACGCCACTTCCCCTTGACATCTACCCCATCGGACACATTATTTTTTTTGGGAAAATCTAACAATTGAAAGTTGAAATCTACTTTTACATTACCAAATCATACAAATTACGTCAAATGGTGCTCAAGGGAGTGCTAATTAGTTTGGACGTAAGTATAGCCTTTCTAAACTAACCGTCACATTAATTAATCATACAAAGAACATGCATCTTTGGGCAACGAAATCATTACTAATCATTCGAAAGTTCAACATCACTCTAATAGAGGCACATCTCAAATACATCTGAATAATAAATATAAACTTATGCTAGGCGCCTAGATAAAAACTACGAGTACTCCGTAGACCGTAATACAGTAATACAATCCAAAATACGCTAACTTGCCTCCGACCATTTTTCAATCTCTAGGCCACTTTTCACCCATCTCCTCCCTAATAAGTGATAACATTGCAACTATAATTAAGCAAGTTAGGGTTTAAATCAAGTCAACTGTATTGGAAATTAGGGGGAAAAAAAGCCTAAAGACATTGTTAAATTTATGTTAAAATAAAGAAGATAATTACTCACTTGACAAAAACTATCTCTTACAAGTCTTAGATGCTGAAGCCTCCGGAAGCTCTGGAGAAAAATTGTCTACTTGGATTGCACTGCAATTATTTAGGAGCTTTTGCAATTAAATATGTTTAATTATGTTTAGCTCAAGACAACAAAAATAAATTGAAAACAAAAAAAATAAAAAAAAAAACAAAATTCCAACAACAGTACCATATTTACTTACGATAGCTTTAGTTTGATGCTCGATATGGGATCGAAAACATTGATCTTGTGTTGCACCTTCCCCAATATAACCATGTGGTAAGGAAACTGGACTTGGTACATCCCTTGAAGCAAAACTTCATCCACAGGTCCTTTCTTGTAATTGCAGAATTGCTAAAATCCATCCAAAATTATATGTTAGTTTTAACACGAATATAATTAAATGGCTGTTTAATTTCTAAACATTTCTGTTGACTAATATTGTGAAAATTATTAGATAAAAAAAAAATTACCAATTCCTTTTGATTCTCCTTAACGTGAGCCATGGAATCTCTAATCCTTACAACACCGGATTTGACTTTGTCCTCGGCGTTTAAACCTGTGTGAGTACTATCACGAAATGGGTGTGGTCCAGTAGCAATTAAATGGCCTTTGAACTTCTTCATTTGCTTGTTATAATGGCTGTCTCCACACGCATAGGCTTTCACAAGGACAGGATTTGGCGAGTTTGACATCGTATCATGCCAAATAGTCATGAATGTGTATCTGCCATCTTTAAAAGCCCCCACACACTCCGGGAAGATACTATTTAATCTATTACTCAACACATAATCGGCTAGATGGAATGTATATTCGATACGCATTAAGGCGTCCCAAAACAGAGCGTTTTTAAAAGCAGCTTCCATTGATCTGCATCATACAAGAAACACATTACAAACCCTATTATTAAAGCATATGGATTTTCATTTCCCCTTTTTTGAATTTCCGAGAAAACAAAAGAAATAAAAAAGATAAAAACAAAGTAAAGTATTGAGTTTTGGGAAAAATTAGTTACAATGTCGATTGAAGAAACGGTGAAGATGATGGATCAACCAACCAAGCACACAGTTGGTTGATTTCTTCATTGAGTGTAAGTGAACCACCGGCTTTTTCTTTCCATAGAACTCGAAGAGCTTTCACTATCTCCTGAGCTTCAAATAGTGAGTCATCCCGAATTTCATATTCGCTGAAAATCACTTTGTAATCTTTGGACAGGTACATCTTTTTTAAATCAATAATAGGACGCAAATTTGAAAGGTAATTTTGCATAAAGGAAATTTGATACCCAATCCTTTCCTCTAATTTGCATGACTTTTTCGAAAAACCATTCGGGAGGAAGACGAAAAATTGTTTGTTTTTCGAAACATTCTACCGCTAAAATGGTTTGGGAAGCTCCTGTGAACAGAGTAGGAGGAAGAAAAATGGGTGCCGCATCGTCGTTCTGCAATGTACTTCTTAATTGCCTGTGGAGTTGATCTCTTTCTTGATCACTGCAGTTAATTCCGATGAACACAACGTCTTTGGGGTCGCCTTTCTTGGGCTTCAACAAGTGGAAATGTACCTATATCATGCTCCATATTTCTCAAAGAAGAAGATGATAATGTTGGTTCAAAGTATGGAAAAAGGAAAGAATATGAAAATATGAGAGCATCCACAACGGTAGGTTCGTAAGACAGGTTCCTATTTAAGAACGGATTTTGATCATTGTTGGAAAAGTTCGGTGTTGTGGGTTCAGCCCACTTGTTGCACAAGTACCGGGTTATTTGTGCTTATGAGAAGGCCCAAATATTTTGGGTATGTGTGACTTATTTTATAAGCTTTGGAGGTGAGTATATAAGCTTTTTT
>JAUEKU010208379.1:0-15000 GCA_032274805.1 Gypsophila paniculata | reverse complement strand
GTCGAACCAGTTGAAGTTGTTTACTCTGATAAAGAGTCCTATGTTTACCCAGATTTGTCGCTTTATGATATGGATGTAGCTCTGTCGTACATAAATGACACTATAGGTGTATCGTTGGAGGCTGATGAGGTGCTGAATTTATTCATTTTTTATTTTTATTTTCATTACCAAGTTCAGTGTGGATTCATTTCGTGAAACTTGAAATTGGTTTGCTGTTGCCTGTTGCCTCAACATTCTGATTTCCTTGTAGTTCAGTTGAGATTGTTTGTGCTATTGCGCTCTGTTTGTTCTTTTATAATTCGGTAAACTCTTTGATGATATGCTAAATGAATTGTGTGATTATGTAACAATCTACCAAGTCTAGGAAAACTCAGTTTAGAAGGTACATAACCTGGATCTTGATACCGCTGTTAGACATTGCCTGCCAGATTTTGCCGTTTGTGAATGAAGTAGGTAAACGATAACAAAATGATTTTCTCTTATCTGATTTGTAGATCAATATTGTTCTGGTACTTTATTAATTTGGAATTTGATGTTGCGATATACTTTGAAATCATTTTTTTTTCTGCTTCCGAATGTATCAGCAATTTTGATGATGAGATATAATAGTTGGCAATTTAAGCTTTGTTTTTTTGATGCCCTTACCTATGAAACGGTAGCGTTACATCTCTAGCAATCGGCGATTCATTGTCATGGAAATATTATTCCCTCCAAAGTCCAAGTGCCAGGTTTTGAAATTGTGAGAGAGGTTTTGAAATTATGCGCCATTTGTACTTGAATTGAGGAACTATTAGACTATGTGTGGTTCCTGTTGGAAAGATTTTTAATTCTCTTGTTACTCTAAAAGCATTGTGACGACAGTTAACGGTAGTTAAAGCATTGTCTCTTGCTGCTCTCTCCTAAGAAACAATAGCTACACAATGTGCTGAAATTGGTGGTTTGTTTTCGTAGTAGTATAACGCTATGAGGCATGATGCAAGAACGAGTAATTTGTGTGTATATAAATTGGTGCTGTAGTTTTAGACTGCATGTTCTTTGAACTGATTTTCCCTCTTTGTGATTGAGTATGCACTTTGCTACTGCACAAATAATGCAGTCTGAGGAACTTGATGTATGTAGAATATTCATCATTGACAATGAAACTGTGAAAGCATGAGGATGTTACTAGCCACTAAAATTTATTGTAAAAGATTATGGAATATAGCTGTGTAGGAGCTCAGTTAATGGTTAATTGCTTTCATAAATGAGATTTGTCTGCTTTCATGGTTTGAAGTAGTCAAATTGGTCAATATCTTGCTATCTTTTTGATTCTTTCTTCCCAGATTTTGCCTTACTAATGCTTTTCTCTTCGATATGTACTCCTTCACCCTATTATTGCTACTATTATTGTTATTGCTGAAAATTTCTTTCATTTGCATTTTTCTTTGGTTCTCATATTTTCCGTTGATTCCTTCAGCAGACCTAGTCATTGGATGAGCTAGGGTTGTTTACCGTTTCTTTTTGTGGCCACCAGGTTACGCGGTTGTTGAAGAAGATGCAGTTGCATGCCAAAAAGTCTGATCTAGTAGATAATGGATGCAATATTAGTGTTTCTGTTCCTCCAACCCGCAGTGATATTCTCCATCCATGTGATGTGATGGAGGTACTTATTTTGCACAGCTTCTTATTGATTTACTTACTAGTTTGGGCAAACAATGACACCTTTTTTCTGCGGCTTCTTAAAGGATGTTGCTATTGCTTTTGGTTACAATGAGATTCCAAAGAGAATGCCGGCAAGGATGTCTGCACCAGTAAAGCCTCTGCCATTGAATGAATTAACAGATCTCATTAGATATGAGGTAATCCATCATTACATTTCTGACGTATTTTGCATATTTCCAAACAATCTGAGTTGTCTGACATATGAGGGAATGAGGCCCAAGGTGTATTGCAAAATTGGACGTCTAGCGTACACGAGGCACACTATTTTTTGAAATAAATTTCTCTCGCCAAATAAAAATTTACGACACAATACCCATACCCTTTTTTGGGATTTTAAAGTTGGCTAAAAAGATAAAGGAGTAAAAGTAGGCATAATGGTTCAAAGCGAACGACATAATTAAGCATCTAGTTAAAAAAATATATGGAGATTGCATGGTAGTGTATAGCGCCTGTGTAGCCTTGTATAATAGGCGGACCTAAAGTGTCACGAGGCGTTTTGGCTAGTGCCTCGTCCGAGGCGCGTCTAAAGAGCACCCAAGCCGCGGTTTTTTACTAAGCCTACAAGTTCATGCGAGGGACCTTTAAATGCTAACAAGTTACTAAACGATGTTTGCTAAATTGAAAGTCATTTAGTTTGTATGCCTATTCTGGTTTTTTGTTATTTTTCTTGATGTATATAGTAATGGAAGTTATTGTTTGCTTAGAGCTTGTTATTTTACAAACTTACTTCATTGTCTGTACTATATGCTTTTTTTTCATGTCATTCTCATTTGTATTTTCCTATGTGTTCACAGATTGCAATGAATGGATTTACCGAGGTTCTTAATTGGATTTTGTGTTCTCGTAGAGATGATCCATCAGCTACAGTTATCATTGAAAATCCTCGCTCTTCTGATTGTGAGGTTTGTCTGTTTTGTTTTCCCTTCTTATTGTTGTTACTATCTTCTAGAAAATAGATAAATATGTTTTGTTCACTTGAGAAGGGCTCGTCTGACTTTGGAGTCAGATGAGTTTGGCACCCTCATTGTTCTTGTTTCAGTATCTTAAGAGGGTAAGGATGTTAGTATATAGAGGGTAGATACTTTTGTGGATCTTCAGTTTCTTTATGACAGCTTTGATCTCTAGCATCAACTTAATTTTTCCTGGTTATGAATTGAATATGGAGGATCAATAATAATATTAAGGCTCCTGACCCCATGTCACTGTTATAAGCTGGGACATTTGAGAATTTAGCTCCCATGGTTTTCTTCATCGTGATTCTGTCTGTCTGGTGCCATCTCCACATATATGGTATTAATTATCTCCATACATGTATCAGCTATATGTGTGTATATCATCATACACCTTTTATTACAAGGTTTGGCTAGTATTCATAGTTTTGATATGCCGATCCAGTGGTGCTTTGGAGTAATTATCTTGCTTCGAAGGAATTTTAGCTCACTTGTTGAATGTCACCCTTGGAAGGGCTTTTAGCTAACTTAAAAGGGGAATTAATATTGAAAAGCATAAGAACAGAACGTTTTCTTTTAGTGAAACTTCTAAAAACATATGGATCTTTTTAGGCTAAGGATGAGTTTAATAGTTCTAATTTTAACATTTGATTCTCCATTTGGCCTCTTTATGAACATTTTAGTTTCGTTGTCAAGGAATCAGTGGAATTATTGGTCGTAGTAACTAGTCGATATGCTAGATCTTGTTACCAAATTTAGGCCTTCGTAATGTATTTGTCTGACTGTCACATTGTGTGCTTGCTTTTTGAGAAGAAACTCAAATGATATTATCACATGTTGGACATACTGAACACACAATCTAGGAAAAAACCTGATGGCCAGTTTACTATTGAGCTGCTTTATCCTCTGAACTTTGTTTTTCACTTCAGAAGGTTAGAATGACAATGATTGAACATTTCCTTATTTGACTTGGAGCAATAAAATTTTGAGAAACCGTGGATCTGAAGGGAGCATTTTCCAAAATTTAAGTTGTCTGAAACTTTTCAATGCCTTTTCTTGGGTTACAACACTGCTCCCTTGTGACTTGTGCTTGAATCTGTAGGTGGTTCGTAGCAGTCTCATGCCAGGTATTCTAAAAGCAGTAGGTCACAACAAAGATCATCGAAAGCCCATCAAGGTAATTGTTGCTCAATTTCCCTTTCATCTTACAAATGCGACTACACTGGCAAGATCTTTCTTTTGTTCACCTGCTTGTAAGTGATGATGAAGAAATATAATGTAATGACTGAGGAGATCAAGTAGAGAATAAGTGATCCTCCCTATCACACCTACGGAGTATGAACTTATCTGTCTATTGACTCGTGTGCCTTCACGATCAAAAGAGCAAGGATTTTCTATTATTAGCTCGTTTGCAGTATTACACTATGAACCTACGACCTTATTCTGTTTCCAAATTTAGATATTTTTTACGGGGGATAAAATTTCTGATAGTTAGGCTTGCCTGCTAAATTGAGACTTAATCTTCTGTTGATTGTGGAATGCTGAATTCTGACTGGTTTATAATCATATTTTGTTTAGGTTTTTGAAGTTGGTGATGTAGTGCTTCTAAGTGATGCAAATGATGTCGGTGCTGTGAACCATCGTCAACTTGCAGCACTTTATTGTGGTTCTAACTCTGGTTTTGAGGTATCGCATTTCCCATCAATATTTGTTTTTATTTAGTTTCTCTATGTTATCATTACACATGGCGTTGTTGGAATTTCGGGACTATGCTATAGAAACCCTGAAACAAAGTTTTTTGGTAGAAGGTAGCCCTGGTAACCTATAGGTCTGAGATTGATTACTATGCTGGTTTAGGATATGATTCTGTTTGCATCTACTGCAAAGATTATTTACTTTCTTACTCCCAGTTCTCGTATATGTGTCACAAATGAGCACCTACAAGGCTACAATGTAGAGTAGTAAGTGTATGACAACTAAAAGTTGAATTGCTCCTTTTCGTTTGCCTCTTCCATCACTGATGTGTTGTTTCCATCATGAGAGACAAGGTTTTGTACAAGGAAAAGGTAATACTCCCTCCATTGGAAACTAAGTGCCCCATTCACTGTTTGGGTGGTCTTCGAGGTGGTACTTTGATCGCGTTTTCTCTATGTATACATGATATTTATTCATTAAAATTAGGGTTTTTTCACAACTCCCACCTTTTATATTATTCTTTTTCAAAACTCCCACCTTTTGTAATTTTTTTTCGAAACTCCCACCCTTTGAAACCAAAAGCTCAACAACTCCCACCAAAACTTAAAATTATTCCCATTTTACCCTTCTAGTATATTTTATAATATCTTTCTTCAATATTAATATCATTCTTCCAATATAATTGTTACGAAGTATTTTTTTTCTTTATTTTTACTTTTCATAAAAATATAATTTTGAATAAGTAATTAATTTGTGTAAAAAACGAAAGGGTATTTTAGTCACTTAATTATTAAAAGTTTCATTTGGTGGGAGTTGTAGAACTTTTGGTTTCAAAAGGTGGGAGTTATGAAAAATAAAGTGTAATATAAAAGGTGAGAGTTGTGAAAAAACGCTTAAAATTATTATTTTGTGAAAGATTTTTTAATGTTAATTTCAAATATGTTATTTTTGTATTCTAATTTTTCATATTTTGTGATATATTTACGAAGTCAACTTTTGTAAAGGTTGATTAAAAAAGTAAATAGGCACTTGGATTTGAAGGGAGGGAGTATGTCTTTGAAGAGACCTTTGATTTACAAAAATACTTATGAATGATTTGGAACTTGTATCCTCTTACTAATCTGGTATATTTTGGAATGATCAGTGTATCCCAACAACGTTGTCACATATAACCAACAATCTACTCTATAAGTATTCGTGTTGTAGATATGGGAAATGAGGATGAGGGAGATCTAGGCTTTGTATCTCCTCAGAAGTGGTCATTTCTATGAGATAATCGACATGCACTCCTATTAAAACTACACTCTGACTGAATAATGATGGGTTGGTCCAGGTGCTCATGTTGAAACTTTGAAAATTCTACTGTTTGAAATTAATAAAAAGATTCAAACAGACCCTGGTCTATCCTTCTGTTTTCTCTTCTGAAACAACAATGTAGACAAGAATGTCTACATCATGCCTCTGGATGAGCGTGAAATTTAACTGCTGTTATGTAAGTTAAAACTACTAAATAAACACTCGGTCTCTTATGAGATCGTCTTACACTAAAATAGTGAGGTTAGATGTCCAAGATAGTGTGAGCCGTATAACTATCAAGTGAAGGATTAGTTGAAAAATAAAAATATACTCCAAATCCACAATGTGTCTCCTATTTATTTTTGTGCGTGGTCTCGGACGCAACATTTTGAGCATGTTTTTGCTATTTGTTATGTAACATATTTTGGTTAAAATTATAATTTTGTTAAAGATGTTCTGATGGGAAATGTAAATATCTTAGTTTTTCGTATTACGTCATCATTACTTATACATTTTAAATTATTTATGGTCAACAGTTTTGGGAGTTACTATTAAAAAAGTGAAAATAGGAGGAAAATTGTAGCTGGAGACGGTAATAATAATAAACTAGTACCAACCCAGTGAAATTTCAGGGTATTGTTTTTAAAATTATATGGCTTAGAAAAATGTTAAAGATTGAATTTGATATTTAAAAATTGGCCACAAAATGAACTATTAGTATAATATTAAATTTAGAAATTCATCAATCTATATGAAAACCTGTAACATTATGATTTCGAGGGGTATTAATTAATGAAATTTTAGTTGTGTATATTATAATGGTGTACAATAATAAAAACACATAATCCTGTTATACGAAGTACAATTTTAATTCAAGAGTTCTTATGTGTTTCCACGCCCTCCAAAAAATGCACAAATTCCTTTTCTTAGGAACACATACAACATTCATCACTCCAAAAAGGATAATGGTAACTCTACCATTAACCACTTCATTTATGAATTTCATATTCATAGTAATAGAAATACATGTCCTACCAAGACAGAATTTTGAATTTTGAACTTGCTATCCTCTTTCTTGCCTAGCAGGCGAAGATTTACCCTTTGGAAAGGGTGATTCACTCCATTCGGATCCACATGAGAGTTAAAGTGTGATCTATAAAAATGTTTTTTTTTTCTTTTTTTTTTTTTTTTTTTTTGTAGTGGGGGTAAGATACATGTCCTATTTGTGTTTTTGTGGTTCATAATGTGAATGTTAAAAATTAACTTTGCAAATGATTTTCCTTGGTAACTTTTTTTTAGTCCAAGTTAACTACGGCCCACTAAGTATCATTGATAATTTCACAACATTATGTAATGATTAGAGTCTTATTAGGTAGTTGAGATTATTTATTGGAGTACACAGTATTCAATATCTTTTTGAAATTATTTACGAATTGAGCAATATAAGATAGTGTTTGGCAACCATCATTTCATTTGAAAATCTTGATTTGAAATCTAGACAATGAAATAACAAAATTGTAAATGACATGGGGTGGAGGTTGAATTTGGAAATACTAAGTTTATGCATGTATTGGATTGGGAGTTGGATTTGGTTCGAATCCAAATCCAAATTCTTTAAGCTTCCCAAACATATAATTTGGATCAAATCTACATTTACAAATGAAATCTCCATATCCAAACACACCATAACGGAAATTGTCAAATTATGTGTGGTAGTGGGTGGTTAATTAAGTTTACAAACACATGAATATGTAGTTACTTCCACATTAAATGCAATTAACAACTTGTATAAGTCATCAAATTCAAGCAATGTTATTGGTTGTTTCATGAATTGCTCTTCTTTTGACACATTAATGAAATTAATGTGGTTTTGATTGACACCTCATCCAAATGAATAAGAGGTTGTACATCTGATTTTTAACATTGAATTAATAGATATGTGATATGATATGATATGATATGATTGATAGTCTCACATAATTTAGTGCGACATCATTTCATACGCATTTGTGCTGAATAAAACATCTCTTCATCTATGCCAAAACCTGGGAGCATGTCCTGCACACAACCTAGAGCTTGCTTCCATTCTTTGTGAACCTTAATATACTGTGTTCTGTTTAATTTTCTCGGTTTTAGTTCGTGCAACTTGCACAAGGACAGCGCCTATGAAGTTCCTCTTATATCAAGTTGCAGTTCTCATCTATTCTTTATTTATATGCAGATTATACATTCCCTTGTTGATAGAGTTATGGAGGTGGTTGGTACTCCTTTTGTAACAGAAGGGGATACCTCCGGCTACTACATACAGCGCGCCGATGTAAGTGTACTGTACATTTGCAGTGTTTGCTATATTTTTGGATGTTGTCTGACTTTTCTTCTCTCTGTGATGGCTGAAGAATCCTGAGTTTCTTCCTGGAAGACACGCCAGCGTTATTTATAAAGGCAGACACATCGGAACCTTTGGCATCGTGCATCCTGAGGTATCTCATAATTTAACCAAACAAAGATGCTAATTGAGTTGCATTGTCATTCATAGCTTCTTCATTTGCATCTAGATTGACATTTTTTATTGGTCTGTTGAATTATTTGCAATTTACTATGATTCTGTGAAGTATCTATTTTGGATTTTTATGTTGGTGGCCTTGGTGCTGCTGAGTTCTGTGGAAGATTTTTTTCTTTGGGATCAATTTTTTTTATGATGTTTCATAGTCCCTTGATTTATTGGTTTCTTTTATTTCCATGCGTGGGTTGGGCAATGATTGGAAGATATCAAAGAAACAGATTTGAAAGAAACAGAAGAAATAGGGCATGAATGCTACATTTGTTAAAGAGCTAAACGGTTGATAGGGAGGGAACTATGTTCTGCATTTGCTATGGGCGATTGCTGTTGTTGGTTGCCATGCTCATATAGGCTGTCTATAGAGAGAACTTTTTAATGAGAGTTCTTGTATTATGTGAAAGGCCGCTGCGTATGCAAGAACACTAAGGCTGCTATGAAGCTGATATTTGGGTTTGATGACCCTTCATGTGCTTTAGCATAATGCAGTATAGTAGTGATATGTTCTACGGTCATAGTGCTCTTGATGATTAAATGTTTGCGTGATAATAATACCATGATTGCGTTGTTTCAGGTCTTGAGCAAGTTCGACATTCCAGATCCTTGCTCCTTCATGGAGCTAAAAGTTGAATGCTTTTTATAGGTAACAATTTCGTATACATTTAATTGGTCCGTTCTTCAAATGTTATCCTCTCCAATCACATGGATTTGCATATAGCCTTCATTGATTAAGAAACAACTAAGTTGAAAGACCCATATGGTCTTTTTAAGTTTTATGAATGCCCAACGTTGTGATTAATGATTCTTTTAGCAAGTACGTACTTCAACAGTTTCATTTGTGATATGGTCCTACGTTATGAGGGAGGCTTCTACGGTTGTTGGCAATCCTTGCAAGCATGAAACCTCCTTTGTAACTTAATTTGAAGTAGGTTTGTAAAATTCTCTCTTGTCTGCCACAAATGCAGTTTCCATTAAACAACTTGAAAGCGCCGAACCTTATTTTACCTAGAGTTCAATGAAGCTATAAACATTGATGTTATATTGCGGATTTTGCGGTAGCTCTTTTGTTAATCCCTTTTTGGGTCTAAAAATTGGTAAAAAGATTTATAGCTAGAGGCTCCTTATAAATTTGTTTCCTACTTATTTATACTATTACAGTCAAATACTAGGTCATCAAATTTCTTACATACATAATTTCTGTTTTTGTTCAGTGTCTTTACTTTTTGTATTTTTTCGTTCCTCTTGTTTATGATCCATGGCCGTTGTTTGGGTTGAAAAATTTGGAGGGAATTGTAGAGAAGGGTAAGGGATGAATGCAATTTCCAAAACCAAATGGTCAGCCTCACTTTACTTCACCTTTTGTCTCTGTTTTCCCTTTGTTTTGGGGGCTCTTTTTTCTTTGTTTGTTTGCTTTTTTTTTTTTTTTTTTTAAATGTTGCCCCATCTCTCTGTCTGCCTTTATATTTCTTCCACTTCTTTGAAATGGCTCCTTTTTGTTGCTGGAACTATGCGGAATTTTGTGTCATCCGACTCCAAATTATCTTGGGTCTTTTTCAGGTATATATAATTTGTTAGCGGTTAATGGGTTACTTTTAATTTTAGGGAAAGAGTAAAGAATTATGGGAAAACATGTGTCCAATAAATTTGAAAAAGGTGGCTGAGAGTGGGTAGCAGTGAAACCTTAGTGGACGTGAATTGTGATGCAATAAAGCAATGCCGTACATGGCTATAATTGGAAGTGGGAACTATTGTTTTCTCTCGTCACTTTCGAATACTCCGTATAATTGATGTGCTAGACAAAAAATGAAAGGGAGAAACTAAATGTTCAATTGTTGCTATGTTTAGCAGTGGTCAATCGCTGATGGAGATCTGTTGGTGTAGTTGCAGGGTAATGGCTCTTCAAGAAGCTCAATGTAGCGAAGGTGCTTTGTTCCATTGTAATTGGCTTCGGACCAAGTCGAAGAACAATATCGGGATGGTGTTTGGTATCTGAAAGTCGTCCTTATTGACACTAACTCAAGCTGTCGATGTACTTCTGCAATTGTCGCACACATATTTGCTATTCATTCTAGCTTGAAAGAATACTTCATTCTGGTGGACTTCCGACCCAAAGATATTCATATTGGGTTTTTTTGATAATTTAAGCTATCACTCTTCTGTTTATCTTTCAATTAGTGATAATTTGTGGCAAATTTGTTCCCGACAGTGTTGAGAAATTGTAAGCATCAGGAGTTTAAACTAATTAGTTTCTTAGTACTAAGTGACTATATGGAGTGCGAAGTATTAAAGTTGAAAGACAGGTAACGCCGATTCTCTATATAATTAGTGATTCTTCGAATTTTTGCTAATTTGTTGGTTGATTTGATGTTAATTCTGTAATTCCTTTTTAATCCTCTTTTAGGTCAAGTAGGGAGGTTTGATTGTGAGGATTCGGTGGAGTTTCTATTTCATAAAGTTTGTATAGTTTACTATGTATTAATAAATGAGAATATATTAATACCCCCTTAGGTAAGAACGGTAAGAACAGTCAAAGTACAGTATAAAAACATATAAGGTACATTGCAAAAATTCACGAAGTACATTCTAGGAGGTACATTTCAAGTACACATGAGGTATGTTAATGTTTTAAAGATATATTACGAGTTTTAAAATTACAATGTAAATTAATTGTATTTGAAATGTACCTGAAAAATATGAAATTTACCTTAATATTAAAGGTATGTACTTAAAAAGTTTGAAATTTTTTTGTTCAATATTTCTTAGAATTTACCTTTACTATGTTTGGAATGTACATTGGGATGTTTTTATAATGTACTCTATCTGTTCTTACCTTTCTTACCTAAGAGGGTGTTCTTATATGATCTTAATCCTATAAATATAATATTAAGAACTCTTAATTTATTAAGTGACCTAATTTCACTTTCATTAAGCTATTTTACAAATATGTACATAGTATTAATTTTATATTCATAATACTCTTTTGAATTTTTAGAAAGAATATATACGTGGAATTTAAAAAAAAAAATATTTTGAGTTTCAAGTATTTAGACATTTATCAAATAATCATAGTTCATAATAAAAAATAAGACTATTTTTTTATTTTTTATAAAATGTTATCCCATATTAAATATATATTACCTTTACACAACTTATTGCAACTAAACAGAATTGAATTGAAGTAATTACAAAACTATACCGAGAGAAGATAAAATTAACTTATTAGAAGTGAAATAATCTAAAATTAAATTACGAATAACATGATTTTTATAATATATCGTAATATATAAGTCTTAAATAGATTAATATTAAAAATTTGTATTATTTTTAGACAAAATAATGTAACGTTGTTTGTAAGTACGTATTTATATAAATTAATTTTTTTAAGATAATTAAGAATTAAAAATTATAAAGCTAGAAATTTATAGCTTAAAATATATAAAAAGAGTAAGTCTTGTGTGCGACCATCGTACGCGTACGACGGACTCTTCGTGACAAAAAGTACCCATTTTAAGGCTTAAGGTGACCACTTTAACATCTCTTAAAATGGTCACTTTAAGCCTTAAAGTGGGTACCTTAACCCTTAAAGTGGGTACTTTTTGTCACGAATAGTCCGTCGTACGTGTACGACGGTCGCATATAAGCATTTGTGATCCTTCTATAGAAATATATACTCGATTATGGGAATGAGTCATATGACTCATATCTTTAAAAGAAATAGAGATTCATTACCTTTTAAATGATTTAGATTTTTTAAAAGAAATGACGAGAATTCATTTTTATATACTGGATTTGAGTTAAATTATTGACCTAAGATTTTACTTACTACTTTGCTTGGACTTTGAGTTTATCACCTTAGTTTAAAAAATGACTTCCCAATGAAACGTATTTAAAAAAGATAGATAGCGATGTACGGAGTAGTAGATATTTAAATTTCCTCATTTCCGTTTTTTTTTAAAAAAATCCTCATTTTTATACCACAAAGTCGTTTTATATTTCATATAAGATGACGCACTCACATGACAGTTCTTACATAAGATCATCTTTTATAAAATCATTTTTACTCATATCGAATTATAATCATTAATGTTAATCAAATAGTCCCTCCCAACCATCCTTTTATTCTCATTTTTTTTTTTGCATAAGGATTAAGGAAAAAAATGTTTGATGGAAAAATATAAAGTAAAGTCATAAAGTAGATTATATGCATATGATTGATTAAAAATCGACAAACATAGAAATGAGAAGAAATGAGTGATACTCCCTCCAATCCAATCCAATCTTCCCGTGGGGCCCTTTGGCACTATTCATCGGTCTAGAGAATTTTCGGTATATCTTACAATGTATAAAGAAAAATATAGTCATGTGGGATCTTGTTTGATTCGTTTTCATGAGTACAATAAGAATATCAAATTTTTATAATTTTTTATAATGTATAATTAAAGATATTAGCGTTACAAAATTTGTCTCGGCAAATGTGATAAAGTAAATGGGAAGATTGGATTGGATTGGAGGGAGTATTTTTTTTTAGAAAAATGGAAACAAAATGAATGATTTGAAGGGAGGACATCCAATACGAAGATCATACAACAAGTTGTAGTACAACTGATTTTACTTTTTTGAGTATTGTTATAAAATTTATGAGTTTTCTTACAACCTTTTTTAGCAATGTTTACAAGTTTTGACAAAATCCTCACAAATATTATTAAAATGCTCAAGAACTCAAATATGGTTGTAATAAAACCGATTGTATAATTCTTTTTTTCGTTTTATACTAATCTCTCCGTCCCGATCATTGTTTAGTAGTTTTAGAATACTCCCACAAGAGAGGACCCACTATGCACGTGACAACCCTACCAATCTCCCTCAACAAAGCCACGTCTCAAATCACACAATCGATCTTATCTACGAAGTATCTAATACGGCCACGATCAGTCATCACACCCTATTTCAAATCCAACGGCCACGATCTCTTCATACCCTCTTTAAATATCGCCCTAATCTCCTAAGTCCCACCCTTCTAAGTTCTAACACTTCAGTCTCAACCTCTGTCATCTCCTTCTCTCTCGATCAATACGTTATTTGACACGTTTCTATTTCCCCCATCGTTTCGCAACGCCTGTGTTTAACTTTAACTACTTACTTTGATTAATTTAATTAATGGGACTTTTGGAGAAGCTGTGGGATGATACCCTTGCTGGTCCCCACCCTGACTCCGGCCTCGGTAAACTCCGCAAGTTCGGTCCCTTCTCCCCTCGTTCCTCCAAGGGTACTCCCTCTTTCCCTCCGTCTCCGTCATTTGTTTTCTTATTTCATTTTCACCTCAGCATATATTTACTTTCAATTTCTATATACCGTTAAAATATACGGAATAGATAATAATTGATTGAAACCGCATACGTATAATCCTATACTAGTCTATTACTGGCATACGTACGTGATGATATACATTATATTATTTCAAGTTATTTATTTATAATAAATTGAAATTAAATGATAAAGTAGATCAAATTATGTATTACTCACTCCATTCAAGTCCATTTTATGCACTTGCTTTTTTACACTTGCTGAGACGCATTTTGCAACGATATTATCTATAATTTCATGTTATAAAAAATATAAAATTTCGATATTAATATTTTATTTAAGAAGACAAATCTAACAAGATCACACGTGACTATATTCTCACTTATATATTGCACACAATTTCGAAGATTCCCTAAGCTCAAGAATAGTGTCAACATTCTAAACGCACAAAATGAACTTGAATGGAGGGAGTATTATTTACTGACAAATGATAATTTTAAATCGATTATAAAATAAAAAAGGTTCACCGTAATAAAATGATTGAATGTCAGATACTCAGATATTAGACCTCTGATTAAGTTAGATCAACCGATTATAATATTGAATGACGACAACGACAATGATTGATGTTTGAATATGTTTGTTTTGGTATATGGGGAGACAGATGGTGAGGGGATGAGTAGTGGAAGATCATACGGCGAGGATTCGTCGTCCTCGCCGATGACAATGGGAGCGGATGATCCGGACGGTGTCAAAGTGACACGGAGTATAATGATCGTGAAGCCGCCTGGTTACCAGACGGCTGGGTCCGCCCCCGCTTCTCCTGCGGGGTCTACTCCACCAGTGTCGCCTTTTTCTGGTGAGTTATATCCATATAACGATCTCATTTTTTGTATCGTTGAATTTGTTATCATATTTTCGGTTGGACACTTGGTAGTCAATATGTCTCTCTTAAGACAGCTTTTTTGTTTTTGACTATGGATTTTGTTTTTGTTCTTGTTTTATTCTACGCATGTAATTTGTTTTAAACGTTAGACAAATATATCCGTATTAAATTTGAGAATTTATGATTTTCTCATACACGTAGCTCCACACTAGCAAAACTAGTGTATTAAGTGTTAAACGGGGCGTGTTAGTTTGGATCGGTTAATCTTCGCCTTTTTCGAATATTACAGTTTGAGTCGATTTAGTTTGGATCGGTTATTCTTCGCCTTATTGATTTAATTAGCTAGCTACTCCAATGTTGTAGAAGGTGGGTTGGTTAGTTAATGTAAGATGAGAAACATGTGAAGGTCAAGTAATTTTTGTGTTTTAAAATACTCCCTCCATATGGATTCACCATATTTCTCTTTTGACCACTATTCATTCATGACCCTAATTTATGAAATTTTTGTCAATATACAAAGACAAATATAGTCACGTGGGATCTTGTTTGATTTGTCTTCATGAGTACATTATTAATATCCAATTTTTATATTTTTACATATTGCGGAATTA
>JAUEKU010208270.1:0-16741 GCA_032274805.1 Gypsophila paniculata | reverse complement strand
ATGGCGGTTCAAAGACACTTAGACAGCTACAAGCAGAAGAGGATGAAGAGGAAAGATTTCAAGCAGACTTGAAAAAAGCTGTCATGCAGAGTCTTGGTAAACAAAGTTTATCCCCCTTAAATTTACTTATGTATGTTCCATTTATTTGCTGTAATCTACACCATGTGATATTTATCATGTTTGTTGATAGAATACGTAAGTAATATGTAATTTTGTAGTTCTTGTTTGTGCCATTTAGTTCTTTGTTGTAAACACACAATGTGTGGCTTTATTCTTCCTCTGCTTATATCTTTTGATATTCGAACACATTACTCTTTAGTAGGTGACCATATGAACTTGTAATTTTTTTTAAATAAAGTTGTTATAAACTTGCATCGAGCATGGAAATCACATTTTCGACTTTTCGCCCATAATAAATCAGGATAATCAAAATATTACCTGCCTGGAATGAGAAGGAAAGACTAGAGTTGGTTATGAACCAGTAGCACCAAGTGGCTAATCTATGGCCTATGAACTTCATCATTGTTGTCTCTTTTCAATTATGCATGTATAATAGAAATCACGCGTTCTTGGATAATTGTGTAAGAGATTCAATTAGAGCACAAAAAGAGAAAAAAAGTAATTGCCGCTTATTCTGATATACGCAACTTGTGTAACTTAGCTTGGTACTTTCCTATGTTAATGTTTCTGCCCCTGCACACTAAATAATCTCAACGGTTTAATTTCAACCTCTTAATCTATATTTAGACACATTTCAAGCACGTGCGAAGATGCCTTTGGTTTCAAATTCTGGGCATGCACATAAGCACTCGCAAGATTTTGGTAACGTCGGATCTAAAGCTGATGGAGTGATGTGCGATGATGTGAATGAGATGGATTTGATTGGTCCCGGATTGCAGAATGAAGTTGGTGAATACAACTGTTTTCTAAACGTGATCATCCAGGTTTGGTCAACTTTTTCCATTTATCTTTGGTTATTTTCGCTTCTGCCGTCATTCACCAATGGCATCGGTTTGATTTTCTCCCATGCATGTTTACAGTCCCTGTGGCAACTAAGACGATTTAGGGAGGAGTTTCTGAGATCTGCATCCCAGCACGTTCATGTAGGAGATCCTTGTGTTGTATGTGCATTATTTGATATCTTAACAGCGTTGAGCATCGCATCCGGAGATGCAAATAGAGAGCCAGTGGCCCCTTCTATGTTGAGGATTGCTCTGAGCAATTTATATCCTGAAAATAACTTCTTTCAAGAGGTGCCTTTTTTTTTTTTTTTTTTTTTTTAATAATCAGCAATTCGTTAATTATGATATTGTCTGACTGATCCAATCCCCTGTTTTTGATAGGGTCAAATGAATGATGCTTCCGAAGTTTTAGGAGTAATCTTTGAATGCCTGCACCAGTCGTTTACATCAGGTTCTGGTGGTTCTGACAGTGATTCAGTAGAGAGCAATGGCAGGGGGTCTTGGGATTGTTCCAGCCCGTCCTGTATCGTGCACAGACTTTTTGGAATGGATATTTTTGAACGAATGAATTGCTGTAACTGTGGACTGGAGTCCAGACATTTGAAGTACACTACTTTCTTTCACAATATCAATGCAAGTGCCCTCCGAACAATGAAGGTATGTCTTCTATAGTAGCTTCACTCTGGACTATTTATTTTCTGAAATCTGAATGCATGCTGCAAAGATATTAGGGATCAATTTATTTAGTTTTTAAATCAATCTGGAAGGTTTCATTTCCATTTCCAATGGAGCCAATGAAAGTTCTCAGGTTTTGTTATCGATGTATTAAAGCAAGATGGCTCTTAATTATATGCGCTTCTTATATTCCGAGGTCGCAGTCAGGCAATGCAATTGTCGACCCAATTTTAATATGGGTCATATGAAAACAGTCTCTCTATGTTTTCAACACAAGAGTAAGGCTGCCTATATCTGTCCTTCATATCTTCATTGGCCCTTACTCCGCCATCGGCGGGAGCCTTTGAGGCATTGTATGATGGATGTTGAAATCATGATGGCGTTTATTAACTTTCTATTTCATTCAGGCGACGTGTATGGAAAATTCATTTGATGAGCTTCTGAATTTTGTGGAAATGAATCACCAATTAGCATGTGACCCAGAAGCTGGTGGATGTGGGAAGCTCAACCATATCCATCACATTCTTTCAAACCCTCCGCATGTATTCACCGCAGGTGAATTCTGATCCTCCTATTCCCCTCATACAACCATGTGACATAAATTATGAATATATTTATGTCATCTGGATGATTCTTTGATTTATATAATAGAGTAGCAAACTGTTCTGAAAATTGTGCTGGCTGCTTGGCTTGCAGTTCTAGGTTGGCAAAATACCTGTGAAAGTGTTGATGACATTAAAGCAACCCTGGAAGCCATATCAACTGAAATAGACATCAGCATCCTTTACCGTGGTCTAGATCCACAAAATTCACATCGTCTTGTTTCGGTGGTATGTGTGCTTTCCCTAACTGAATCTTCAATACACGTCGTTGATTATGTACTCCCTCCATTCATCTAGATTTACCACATATTCCATTTTAGTTCGTTCTTTAGTTTACTACATTTCCTAATTTGGTAATTTATGACCCTAAAAAGACTGAAATGCCCTTACATAAAGTTTTATTTATTTAAATACTCTTATTTACCCACTTGCATAAAGTGGAATCAACTTACCACTTTGACAATTATACCCCTATGCTTTTGTATTTTCTTAAATATTGTGCCATTTCCATATGTTGTAAACCAACATGAATGGAGGGAGTATAAACTACCACAATGAAATAGGATGGGCACAGTTTCACTATTTTTTCATAGATCCAGTGACTTGAGATTAGGATTCCTGCTGTCTGTTGCTTTCACATATACTATATTGCTTAGTCTTAGCATAATGCGACATGAGTGTGTATCCAAGCAATAGACTTGATTATATCTTTGCTTAAAGCGAAGCATCCTAGTGTCATACCCTCCTCAATGTCAATTGTTCCACATGGCCAAATGGGCGAGGTTGTATTTAGAGTTTAATAACTCAGGCTAATATTACCATTTTATAACCGTTCTGGAAATTTACTGTTTAGTACCATAAAGGAACGCCTAATCAAGTTTTAGTCAACTTTAGATTGCTACGAGAACAAGAGTTGCTGGTGAGGTTCTATTGCTAGCAGAAAATACTTCCCTCTTTCACATTAGGGGCTTCATTTTGACATTGTCTGAAATGGCTATCATGTTCTAGATCTCACTATTGCCGTTGATTGCTTCTACTTATGGGGCGATTTTGTTTTTCTTTTTCAGGTTTGCTATTATGGTCAACATTATCATTGCTTTGCATATAGCCATGACCATGAGAAATGGATAATGTATGATGACCAGACAGTGAAGGTATAATACATTTGCTTGATCATTGCCCAATCGTTACTCGTAAAATTTCTTATGCATATTTCTTTGACAGGTAATCGGCACCTGGGAGGACATTCTTTATATGTGCGAGAGAGGGCATTTACAACCTCAGGTTCTCTTTTACGAAGCCGTAAATTGAATGAATCCGTGGGAGAACACAAAGCTACAACACATAAATAAGCAATCGAAGTGTAAAATTACTTCGAGCTGTGGATCACTGATCATTCGCCTAAATCATAGTACATGCACAGTAAATGAAGATGTTGGAGAAGTAGCTGTCACATATATTGCGCTTAGGTAATAGTAGATAACTAGATACAAGTTTGGGGGTATACAAGTACTTTGTGCAGAGGCCACAATTTTGTGTCAGGTGGTTCTGAGGTACAGAGGACGACCCTGGCCGAAACCATGTAGATGGTTTCTGGGCAGCAAGCTGTAGATTACTGGTGAAATCGGGAGGCATACAATACTCCCATATTATATTCCTCCCCAAAAGCATAGCAGAAACTATAGTTACCCTTCTAAAAGGGGTAGAAAAGAACAAATAGACAAAAACGATACTCTGTATGTCATAGATAGCGTCATAGCCTCATTGTTGTTATTGTTGTAAGCAAACTGTTCAATTGAACGCAGCAATTTTGATGACGTAAATGAAAATTACTAGATCATATAGAATTTTTGTGAATTTTATTGGACAGGATAGTCTCGACTGTTAACAGTCTACCTGTCTTTTACCCCGCTCTCTGAAACCCTACGAGGGGTTATTAGTCTAATAACAGGGTCTGCTTATATATTGTCATAGCAGCTTGAATGCGTTTTTCAGGCTTTCAGAGCACTATAGGTGTTCAAGATGCTTTTATCAAACAAGTGAAATTTTGGCGCTGAGAAGTCTCGGCGGAGTTGGTTCTCAACTTCTCAGAGAGGCGCAGGATAAAAGAGGTAAAATCTGTCGTCGTTTGGTTCACTATTGGAGTTTGGATGCTTCGATTTTCTATGACAATTCGCTTGAATTGGCAAAATTTGTTTGATTGAAAAATTATTTTAGAGGAATTAGAAGTCCTTTAAAGTTACAATTCAAGAATTCAAGTTTCTTCTATCGACAGGACATTGACCACTTCATTAATTTACATAAATTATAGTCCTAAATAACCAAATGACCATGACTTTTAGTCAACTTATTTGAGAGCATAAAAATAGTGTTACATACTTGCATATATCAAGTTGATGTGATTTAAAAAAGGGTCATTTAGATAACTGGCAACAATATACGATCCCTTTTATGAGAATTTTGAAAATGTTAAGCTCATTTTCAAAGAGAAGACTCATTCCGGCTCAATTGAGATCTAAAATATGAAACGATGAATCACGAGAAAAAAAAAAAGTTACGGAGTCAAAAAGTTTCGCGGTACGACAGAGCAAGACAATGATATTTGAGACTACGCGATGTCTTTAACTTTCTATGCGTATGAGTACTATGCTATATTCTTTCACCATAATTATCAGAAATCAAACATAGAGAAATAAATGGGACCAAAAATGATAAGGCAACATTTGAAAATTAAATAAACAACATAAAAAAAAAATATTTAAAAAAAAAATAAAAGGAGAAAAACAGAGTACAAGGTAACCCGAAAAAATAGGGAGTTCAGTAACAAACAGTTTCACATCAGTTGACCCTAAACGGCCAGATTTCAAAGGGAGTAGCATTGCTCAGTAAAATTCGGTGACATTATTCTATTTCTGTTTTTACTTTTTACTAATCTCTTTTTTTACCACTTCCTCTTTTTTCGGTTATATTAGACTTGTTCCTTGAACAAACTCACTCTTTCTATTTTGAACTTCATATTCCATTTTCTTTATTCTTCTTCACCACCCTACCCATATTAATTCATTACAGATGTGTTTAGTGTCACATACCTTGGTGTATTGCCTACTGTCACTCCAGTAAACCTCGTCTTCTGATCACGGGCAGGGTTGGAGAATTTTCTTCCGAGAAATGACCCTGAAAGGCGGCACCAGCCAAGCGTGTGCTGCCTGTAAGTATCAGAGGAGGAAATGCACGCCGGAGTGTCCTTTGGCACCGTACTTCCCTCCTGACCAACCTAAGATGTTTCAGAATGTTCATAAACTTTTCGGCGTGAAGAAAATTCAGAAACTTTTGTTAGCACTTTCCCCGCATCAGCGAAACGAGGCGATGAGCTCCATTATATATGAAGCCAATGTCCGGGATCGTTTTCCTGTGACGGGTTCTCTAGGGATAATTCATACGCTCCAGAATGAATTACGTAAATGGGAGGAGGAACTGACTGCTGTTTGTGCCATGCTTGCCGTGTACCGGCAACAGTTAATTCCATCTGATGTTCCTTTGCTAACTGAAATGGATTCGGCCTCACAGTTACAATTAGGGATGGCACCACCGAGTAGAGAAGAAGAGCCCGCTTTCTGCCTCCAGGACCCACCAGTCTCCGAGGAACATAACTCTGATAATGTCATTCCTGTCACTCAGGATTACTCGTTCTCTGGCAGTAACAGTCCTTACAATTCTAATTATCTCGACACGAAAGTATTGCTCAATTCGATGTGGATCCAAAACCCAGGAAACAATGATAACAATAGCAGTGAGAATGATCAAACTGTGGCGATACAGTCACAGTTGATTGCCTCACAGGAACCAGGAACTGAACAGGAAGATTTCCAGAAGTACGAGGAAATGCGCCACTATTTCGATTCGATTGACGACAGACAATCATACATTACTACAAGGTATCACGATAAGTCATTGCATTATCCTGAATTACTTGTTTGTAGAAAAAACATTCACCCTGATTTCAGAAACAGTTACTAACAGAATGACAGAACAGAAATATGTTACTCAGGAAAGAACAGAGTAAAACCTCGAGAGTATATATTCGTACATCATAGTATTCTGCACTCCATATTCTGTAGATTAATCTATGTTGAACCTTCTTTTGCAGCCTTGACTATGATGAAATGGATGCTACACAATGCCATGAGCAAGTTGCTGAGAACGAATTGAAAAACGCTGCTGCATGCTTCAGCCTTACCAGTGTCAACTAATCGTACAGATACTGAACAACATAAGATTTCTTCCAAGGTTTTTCCGTTTTCTTGGATACAATTTGAGATTCATTTTTGAGAGAAATTTTGAAGCCTTTTCTGCCTACACGGGTAATTTTGACCGATTATTCATTCATTTTGCATTCATTTGTAATGTTACACACCATTATTTAGCAATAAGAAAAACAATTCTTTTATGTCTTTCACAAGAAAAAGCTAATCGTTTTCTTAGTATTCATTTTAACTCCTAAAACAAACTGTTGATCAAAAGTGTCGAAAGAGACAACAATACAAAAGTACTTTCGCAGATGTTCTATTAAATGATACAAAGAAAGTCATTCACAAGAAACAGATAAGTTGTTGCATAATAAGCAGTCAAATGCAAGGCATATTATATCCAGTGGAACAACAAAAAGAGAAGCATTTTCTGTTAGTACATGCAACTGAACACATTGCATAAAATGCATGCAAACAATTCACAATATTATTACCAAGAAATGCTATACAGCTTCTCCTCTAAACGTCTTTCCAACCTTATTGTCTCACAGACTTACTAATAATAGTAATAATATATTCCATACCTTTCTGCTTGGCATCCACGAATTCAAAAAACATTGTACGAATTATTATTTTTGAAGTTTGTGATATAAGGCTAAAGAGACGACAGGAGGAGAAGATCAATAACAATCTACCTATAAATTACTGTGCGGATATTTGATCAAATGAATACTTATGATTTCTATCTTCTAAACAGGATACACACCGAGGTCAATAATCATTCTAATATTTGATGTCGCACAAATGTTCAAATCTATACAGGAGCCAAATAATCTTAAAGCACTTGAACTGTTCCAATTATTCTCAAACCTTAACAAGCAGCATGATCAACTGAAACCGTAAAAATTGGTAGCATCACATTGCACTCACTGTTTAGGAATGTATTGCCTTTACCATCTTTGCACCTAATACTGAGGAAGATGAGCTATAAGAGTCTGGTGTTGTATGAGCCACAAGACGAGCATTTGTGATAGAGCCAGTGGAAGCGAGCAGTTCCCTTCTTCTCACAGTCATTGCACAATATGGCCTGAGGAATATAATTCATATAATCCACGTTAATTATAAGTATAACCCCAAGCTACGCATTTCAATTTGATGGAAACGTGCCAAATTTAGCAAGTAACCTGAGTCTTGCCTCTGTACTCCTCTGGCATTTCCTCCCCAGCCAAGAATGCATCCAGCATATCGAAATATACCTGTCAGATAACATTCTTTTTTTTAAGAAGCTGAAATAAAAGACTCCTTCAACGCCATCATTTAGATTGGCACAAACGCCACTCATCTTATCTTCATTAAAGGAACACTTGCATAGCGAGGAATAAGTTCATAGTCACTGATTGGCTCTCTCTTGCAGAAGCTCAGTAGTATAAGAGTAAGGAGTAGTGCCGTTTTGCTTGAATTTATGGTAAAATTTAATGAATGCCTTATGAATTAAAGGAAGTACCATCTGGTAGAAACAGCACTTAACATAATTTTTTTTTTTTTTTTTTTTTGGTGTTAATACTCCGTAGCACTTCACTTAAATTTAACTATGGGTCACTGAGATACAACTCTCAGTGCTTTCAAGTTTCAACACATCGAGTTACGGACATTCTGGAATGGTGTTTCTGAGTGTGTACTAGCAACTGCATTACCAAGCTAAGAAAGACAAGAATTTGCATCTTTAAATTGGTCCCAAAAAAGGAGCTTGATCTGATCACTGCGAACTTGTTGAGGGTACTCCTCAAAATAATGAACCATGATGTTCCAGTATATCATTTCAATTAGAGCTTTGTGTTCCACTAATTAACAAGTTCTTTCAGAAAAGGATCAAATGGAAACCATTGATGCAAACCCTGGTATGCATGTATACCTAACATTTTACAGTGCATCTTAGCAGCTGAAGAAGCTATTGTCAGTCTACAGAAAACAGGCACCATGATGAACGCTCCAAATAAACTGACACGAAGATCTGCGTTTAATGAAGGCTAGACACAGTCCATCTGAGAACAAAACATTTATGCATGAGCAATCACGTAGCAACTGACCTGCATGTCCCCAAGTGATTTGCTGCATATTGGACATGAATAGCGCAAGCAAGTGTAGTCCTGACCATCAGACATCATAGGTAAGAGGAATTTCTGAAATTACTACTTACATATCAAAAACGAATAAATTTCCCACCTGAAAGCATGTTGAATGCATCACATGACCACATTGTAAGGACTTGATTGGATTGGTTGAAGTGAACAAATCCTCTTGGCATATGGGACATTTGTCTTCGATGCTCTTTTCAATGCATATATGCGATGGACGATATCGTGACATGCAAGCATTGCATTTCATGCAGTGATAGTAATCAATTCCAAGCCCTTTCCCAAGTCGGCATAAGTTACAAAAGGGGCAGTGGTAGATTATCCTGTCGAATGAAAATGTTGTTACCTGACAAACCACTTATAACAGTTACAAGCGCGTTAACAATATAAATGAGATGGTGGAGTAATATTTTATGACTTTTGGTGACGCTTTACCATCAATTCGAAAATAGTCTCTTGTAAGTTAATTATACGGCCGTCTCGGAGAAGATTTAGGTCCTATTCTTTACTCAATATATTTGCGTGTAAAATTTTAAAGCTATAATCACAAAAATCAAATAAGGAAAAAAAAAAGAAAAAAAAGAGGGGGTATAAAATATATTTGTCTACGCATTTCTTAGTCATCCACATCAACAAGACTCACCTTGCATTTTTTTTTCCAATTTAATGGAGGCACTTTTTTCCGCACTTTGTTATGCCACGAGATTTTACGAAACCGTTGAGGGGCCGTTTGGTTCATTGGGCGGAAATGGAATGGATTGGAATATGACACCATAGAGGTATGGATTTTGAATCCCATACTCTAATAAAGTTGTTTGGTTGAAGGGAGGTATGGATTGAAACATAATAGTAATGGTATGGAATGAGAAACTTGGGGGGAAGGTGGGTATGAGAGATTCTAGGGGGATGGAATGGAGTTAGAAACCATTAGCTATCTAACTCCATTCCAATATAGCCTAACCAAACACTAGTTGTGTCAACTCCATTCCCATCCATCCCAACCCCTCCAACCTAAATAAAATTGCGATTAATGAGAGCACAAAATGTAAATCGGACCTTTCATCTTCAAACAATTTGCAGATGCTGCAATAGTATCTTGCCATCAAATACTCTTTGCAGGAAGGAGTCGCACAAATGCGCCCGATCGGTTGAATTTCTAAGCATCTCATGCACATCATATGAGTAATGGCTTTCCTGCACACATGCTCAATATTTCATGAACTTTCAAAATAAGTGAAAGGTAGTAAAAATGGAATGCGGTTATATACCGGTCCATGACATGATCGTTAATCTCTTCGTCGTGGCAACGCCTGCAAGTGTAAATCTTGTTGCAACAGCTTGCAACAAGTTTACAATTCTGTTTGTAGTGTTTGCAGCCAAATACAGAGCCCACTTTGTCCCGATATGATGGAAACTGACCCTGAAGCTTACCAGACTCGTTTGAAATCACATCACCTGAATCGGTATGTGGTTTTGCTGCAAGGCATAGACTAAGAAACAAAACGATATTATTAGATGACGATATAAGCATCCACAACTCTATCAATGAGGAGCTAAAGAAGATATTTGCAAGAAATTTTTGAAACTAGTTTTATGATAGAAGGCCAGCACAAGTCACAACCCTTTCAATAAGACGTTTTACAGTTACACAGACTGAAGTTCTAGGACCAGAAGATCAACCAGGTAGGTAGTTTTTCCAGGCGATGAAACAGAGCATGATTCTTGCATAGATTCAGTTTTCTAATCCTCCCTAGACAGAAAAATCTTTTAACATATGATTTCTCTTTCAGTGGGTTCATTACAAACTTAGGTTAAAGTATCCATTCACCAACGATTCAAATTATGACAGTTTGACACCGCTTGTCACTATAAGAGGATGTGGATGGCTTCAAATTCCTAGGTCCAAGCAAATCATGGCACATTAGTGCTGCAAGATAAATCTCACAACTAATTCCTGGAAGGTGAAGGCAAAAACAAATGAAAAGAAGGGAAACGAAAAAAAAAAAAAATTAACCTTGTCGTTGAGCTCTGCATTCCTTTTGAGTCTGCTTGCAATTTCAAAAACGAGTCTTTGGACGCTGTCATGTTTGTAGCTTCCTGCTCAACCTGACTAACAACTAAAGGGTTGTTTAGTTGCTGCATCTCCATAATTGGCTTCGAAAGCTGGTTCAGATTAAAATTCAAAGACCCATATCTGTGGTTAACCACACCAAGACCTTCCATCTTAGCCATCTTAGCTGACTTGTAATCTTCATTAAGAAAGTCCATGCTAAAATTTTCTCTCTGTTCACGAGAAACATCCCTAGACAGATATTTAGAGACAGTGTTCTCTGAGTCCGCTGCTGATGAACACGTTGCTGACTTATCTGCCTCATAAAAGTCGTACTTACTGACATTTTCCCACCACTCTCCTAACCATTCGTTGAACTTTGTGCTATACGTTGCCTTGCGCCAGTAGTTCATCATAGCTTGTTGCTCGTCTGATGATAAGTGGGCCATAAGCCATACTATCATTTTTTGTAGAATCTCGGCCCTTGTTCTTCCAAGCATGAATCCCAATATTTTTTCTTGCTCTTCTATTGAGAAGTGCTCTCGAAACAAGGGCCATAGTTCAGTCTCCTCGCGGAGAATGTGATCTTCCAAAATCTTTTTCAATGATTTGCAGCTATCTTCAAGCTCTAAACACAGCAGATGATACTTCCTAAAAGCCGGGTCAACAAGATCCACATCTGCACGAGAGACTGTGTCATACAGTCCAGACATTTCATCTAGGATTCCTGAGACTTTCTCAAAGTATTGGGCTTCCATTTCATGATCCATAGAGTATGATTGTGTAATATTGCGGGCACTAATATTAGCCTCCAAAGCTGGGAAAGCTATATGATCCTCTGTTTCACTGTGAAGTTCATACAATGATCTTACAAAACAGAAGTGCTGACTGAACTCCGTGAGACGCTCCGAATCCTTGGATAACTTAGCTGCGTCAAGAACCAAGGACTCAAGGTCTTTCTTAATGGCCCTGTGAAAATAATAGATGTGGTCCATTGGCCTTGGTTCCAAGAAATTATAAGAAACGGCTTCAATAGGAGAACCGTAAAAGGAAGAAGCCAGATTTTTTGTCCTTGGAGAAAGCACGACTATGTTAGTGTCCCTGGATTGGCTCACAGAATGTGACAAAAGGGTCCTGGAGCTGCCAGCAGCACTAAGGCTCTCCTGCTCAAAGTTTTTACAGGGGTCGTTGTAATCCCTAATGAACTCAGACATGAATGGCACTCTTCTACTGAAAATCTCCTCCAAGTTCTCAGTACTAGATTTACCGGAATAACCAGCATGGAACCATTCATGCAAAAGCAATGAAAAAGGTTTATCCAGGATGCACGATTGCCTAATACCTTGGAGAATAACATTGAGTTCATCTTTGAGAAGGTGAGATGAAAACCATGTAACCACGCACTTAAGAAGCCCAAGTGGCAGCGAACGTAGGCTCCTTATTAGTAACAGTAGCTGGGATTCATGGTTGCATTTCGCACTGATTAGGGGGAAAATCTGAAAAAAAAAAAAAAAAAAAAATGAAAGCAGTGGGATCAAAACGAAAGAGGAGAGGCAAAATGATAACATAAAGAAGAATGCAATATTCATACCTCGGTTTCTTGAAAAGACAGGTGCTCAAGAGTCCCCACCACTAGATTGTCCATTTGACTACAAAGACTTTCCAGAAAAGTGGGTTCATGAGTCTTATCAGCATCATATAGTATCTTTTGAAGTCCTACAACGTCATTTTTGTGAGGAAATGCTTTGTACAAGGATGACGGCTGATGTAAGGACTCATCCAACAAAGGATAGAATATCTTTTCCAATATGTCACTGTAAGAGAACACATAATGAATCAAGAAGGTCGGCCGCCTATGGTACTGCACCTGATGACAATGTAAAGCAAAGATATTTACCTATAAAAAATCAGCACCTCGTTTAAGAACTTAATTTGAATGATAACTTGTGACAAGCTGGGGAATTTTCGTAGTCTAGCTTGAGCCAGCTTGTTCAAGACCTCCTCTAAATCTGACTTTAAGGCAGCATGCCATAGCAATAAACATTCAAATGGGCCATTCTTAAGCAAGCAAACTGTACACATATCTCTCTGACAATCTTGCTTTTGAGGACACTCAGATGAGCTGCCATTTTTATCACCAATGTCTTGTGAATTTTTAGCACCCTTATCGATCCAGAATATCACAGTCTTCAGCAGTAAATTTCAGCCATTAAGTTAGAAAGTTGGCTACAAAGAGTTATGGCACAATTAGATTAGAGAAGTACCTCGTGCAGGGTCAATTTATCTCGTTTGAGGATGTTACTTATGCAATCCTTCAGATCCAGTTGCTCTTCTTGAGAAAGAAAATTAGCTAACCATGGGAACATATCCTCCAAAAGAATCACAGGGAAGCTACACATGAATTGCCAGATTAGTGAAGCTTGCTCTTCATCTGAGAAATGGGTCTTCAATAACGGGAAAACCTGCCACAAATGGTAACATGAACTAACACGATCGAGTTTCCAACTTATATATGTATACAATCATGCATGAATCAAGTCAAGCAACACCTTTTATCCCAGGATCACCGAGTAGCTACGATTTGACAATAGAACTAATATGATCAAGTCTCTTCACACAATTTGTTTTTCGTCTATTGTGTCAAATGCATTATTCCTTTAGAGTTTAAATATTCGTCTATTGTGTAAGAACAAATGTTTTGAGAAAGTATATTGACATCAGGAAGGAGGTGTATGAGGAGCTAGTACAAGTTTTTGCAAACTAACTTTTGGAAGCGGAATTTTTTTTGTGTGCAATCACTTATTCATTAACTTTGCGTAAGGAAATTTACATTTCCTACAACAAACATATGATCAACAAAGTACCTCTATCGATGATCCGGCTTACGGAGAGGTAGCTTGGGTCCAATTGCCCACAAAATCACCCCTACCATCCTTATCAGTGACCTATAAGCAGAAACGCAAGTGACTAGCCTACTCATGCAAAACTCAACAATACCAAGTTACTCACCTGCTTTTCTTCTTTAGCCATATGTTGACATATTGAGTCCGACAGAGTACCAATATGAGTAACAAGTTGTTGAAGGTCTTGAGATGGACGTTCTTGGTCATTTAGACATGAGAATGCAGATTCAAACATAGCATGCGTGCTATGGTGCTGAAGATAATAAGTAGTTGCAATGTTTTCCACACGTTCATCCAAAGCTGACAATAAAACCTGGTTGAATTCACACAGTCTCAAATCTCAATCGCTAGAAAAATAAAGAACATGCTAAAAGCGGTAGAATGTTCAAGGAATTTTGTATACTACGAGCAATCTTTTTCAACGAGATCCACTGAAAATTATTTAGATCATTTGTCACTGGTCAGTCTTCAAGCCTCGGCAAATTTTTGAAAGAAAATAAAGTAACATAAATTATAGTAAAAATTAAAAATACTAACCAACACTATCAACAGACCAACTGAACCATCAGCACAAAAGACCAAATCAACAACTACGATGATGATAGTAACTGAACTAGTGAATGACATTACTTAATTTTCAGGTCAATTAGTTATTAAATAAATTTCATACGCATTTAATTAAAGCCTAAGAATACCCTCTTCCAAGTTGACTTTGCCAAGGTCAATTAGTAAAGTAATGGAAGTATGAAGTTTCTAACATGTGCCTACTAGACACGCATTGAGATCTAAAAAGGAATGGCTCAACGTCTTCACTCCTCTAAGACATTGCCAACTAAGCAACTCGATATCCAGCAAACAACATCTTGGCTACGCTAATTGATATCCATCAAAAATTACTCACATCCATCCACGACCTTACCAATTAAGATCCGTACAAAAATCTCAGCAGCTAAGCTAATTCAGATCATACGAAGCTATCACATAACCTAGTTCACAGGTTTCGAATACCTTACGAGTTAAGTTAATTGACATCGTACGAAGCAATCACACGATAGATTCAGATGCATCAAATCCCTGCCGGTTAGTCTATTCAGGTAACCGACATCCATCTAAAATCTCGACGGTTAAGCTAATTGACATTATACAAAGCCATCACATTAACTAATTGACGTGCATCAAAGACCTTACGTCCTTAGCAGCTAAACAAATCGAACATTATTCCCTCCGTTTCACTCAATTGTTTAAATTGACATTTACGAAGTGAGCACTACTTTTAGTGGATCCAGTTATTATCCAAAATTATCATTAGCCGATAACGACCTCTTCTCCCTCTGCTTTTAATAATTTTAATTTGTTCTCATCTCGACATCGAATGTCATTCTAAGCTGACGGTTGGAGTCTCATGATAGAACTTTACGGTATCAAATACAATACTCTAAATTGGACAGCACAGGTAACTAGTATTAAACAAAAACAATCAAGAAAACAAGAACTTCTCGAGAGGTCTCACGATATGAAACGGTGTGGTGAAACCGTGTCACGTGAGAATTTGTAAAAAGAAAGAAAAGAATACCTCAGCTTCAGCGACGCAATGGCGCCTATAAACACACCTAAAGAACTCTAACCTCAACCTAACCACCGCCGTCGCCGTCGCCGCCGCGGCAACTCCACCGCCGCCAACAACGCGCCGCAACTCCGAAAGCTCCTTACGAAATGCCGTGTGAAGCAACACAAGCAGCATCACCGGAGATCCGGCGGCGGCGGAGGAAGAGGACTCATGCGGCGGTGGCGGAGACGGCGGAGAAGAGGAGTGAAGATGAGCTCCCATGCGAAAGTAGTAGAAGAGAGGAGAGAGAAAGGCATGGGAGTTGCAACAATTATAATAAGTGAAGATGTTGATGATGATGATTTCATGTCAAAGTGGTGAGGTTTTGTGCTGATTTCATTCATTTTTATATCTTTTGGTCAAACCTCTTGTACTTGTCCAGTTTGTTCTGACCCTATTTTTGGTGTGTACCTTGATTTCATGTGCTTTGCCTTCAAAGATTTTGGTCAGAGAGGATATAAAATCGATTTTGAGTCTCTAATATGGTATTAGAGCTACGTGATCAAAAGGTCACGGGTTTGAATTTTTTTGAAGTTGAATCCATACTTCAAACCCAACAGTCATTTGTGTGAAGGGACTTATTATAACCTATACTTATACTACAGTATGTTTGAAAGGGTTTCGCTTTGATTTATCGAAACTAAATTGAACTAGATTTGATTGAAATTATAGTGTAATTGAAAACAAGCATTTCATTTTTAAATTCGAATTTGTGCTTAATACGTGTTTTGAAAATTTGTTAGAATTTGGAATTGTATTTGTAAGAAATTTATTGTAATTTAATCCTCCCTAAGAAGGCCTAATTATAAAATACACCTAAATACATGTCATTCGGAATTATAAGTTTCGTCAAACATATTATTTGCATTTAAAAGAAATTATATTTTTGATATTCTAATTTTAAATTTATTAATTGAAATGAAATGTTGGTTTCCTAATAAGTTACCAAACCATGTATTTGGACCAAATTCAAATTTAGAAGTGAAATATATGTTCCCAAACACACTGTGAAATAATACAAATCATATACTCCCTCTGTCCCAGTCAATTGTTAACGTTTCAGATTTGATACAAAAGTACTGTATATTAGGCTTAGATAAACAAAATAAATTTGAATAGGACATAAAATCAAAAAAGTCGAATCCGTACAAGGATGAGGTTGTAGTTGGTCTTGTCATGGGCTAATCGTGTTATATTATTTCTCCTAAATTTTTATAGTTGTGCTTAGTGGACGGCGTATATAAGATCACGTTAATTTAACAATAATAACGCAATTATTTGAGACCAAAAAAAAAAAAAAAAAACCGCAATTATTGGAAGTTTGTGCTTATTAAGATATACGGAAAATACGATGGGATGCATTATGAGCATGCCTCTAGATTTTGATGATGTGTCATGTGCTAATAACATGGTATTTTTAGATTGGTGATGATGTCTTAATGAGTATTATAATCATGTCACGTAATTTGTTTTAAACAATTTTAAAAAAGAAAAATGAAATTATGTCATCGGATGTCAACAAGTATTTCTTGTTTTTTCTCTATCTTGCGAGGCCACATCT
>JAUEKU010208159.1:0-16744 GCA_032274805.1 Gypsophila paniculata | reverse complement strand
GATGCGAATAAATTTTTGGACGATGTTTAGCGTTAGGGGTATTTTACTCTAATTCAAAAATCAGTTTTTAATCAACCAGTTTCGAGTGAGACCGTGTCACAATAGAATGATAGTAGGCGAGCTAACAATATCAGTGGAAAGGAAAAGTAGAAACAGAGAGAACGAATATGTAAGTTGAACACCTAACTATTCATCGCGTTGAATGTAAATTGAATATCGTGACCCGAGGTACCGAATTAGACATGTACCAGACGAAAGGATTATGAACCTATACACGGATTGGCTTGGCTCGAGACATAATTTGCCCGATTTTCATTTGAAGACAATATCGCTTGTCTGCAATCGAAGAGGCATCTCGAGAGGCCGAGGACTAGAGGTACCCTAATCTCGCAGAATCTGTTTGATCTCAGTGTGTACCAAGGCTGCAAGGCTTCTACATCAGCTACTTGACAATGCTTCTTTTAGCTCCGTATTCCTCCTGGACTCCCGGTAGATAAAAGGATGATATAAGTTAATCACAACTGCAGGAATCAGCATCAAACTCCGGGCTGATGATCGAATGATCGACTGTCACATTGAAATTCAGCACGAATAACCTAACGAAAGCCAGGTTTACTAGGCCGATCCCTTAAGCATATTCACAGAAGATCCATTGTCTAGCTGACAGATTGTTGCCAAGTACTGGCTTAGCTTCCAAAATATTTTTCAATGTGAAAACGATAAATTCCCGAAACACTGCAGGAAATGGCGGATCTCTCTTCAACTCTAAGAAAGTTTTCATGAGTTCCCTTACCAAAATACCTGCCATCATACATTCAGATACCTCCGTTCACGGTGCCAACGTGAGTACCCCGTACTGGATCACACCCTGAGAAACAATTTTCATGTCCCTTGGCAATAGACTGCATCTTCCTTCATCAGAGTTAGCAAATCGTAATTTGGCCTTGAACAGGAAGACAGTTTGTAAGACCCAGCTCCGCTGTGGCGCTTCCTCACAAATAACCAAACAGAATCATCGAAGCAACCATAAAATTTTACTTCCCAAATTTCCTTTTCCTTTGGCTCTTGCCTATGGAAACAGGACATACAGTGTATCTTGAATTTGCAAGCTCCCTTGGGACAACAGTTCCAGATGACTTCAACACTTCAACAAATTCTGGAAACACTTTCTTGTTTTCCTCATTGACAAACACAATTGCATTTCCCTCCTCTCCTAGTCGAGAAGCTCGCCCAACCAAGTGCACGTACTCCTTGATCGTATAAGGAAGATCAAACACTATGACTTGCCTCACGCTCACAAGGTCAACACCACGGCCCAACAGTCCAGTTGATACAAGTACCGAGACCTCACCCATCAAAAATCTCCTTATAGTCTCTCTCCTCTCCTTCATGGCCTTATCCCCATGGATGGAAAGAGCTTTGATTTTGGTGGTGACGGTGATTGCCTCAGCTAAGAGATCTGCTCCAAGCTTTGATGCCACAAATACAACCACCGGGGGCTTGAAATGCTGCTTGCTCCTCATTATGTCAAACAGCTTTTGTTTCTTGTTTTTCGTCTCCACCCATATGGCTATCTGCTTTACGGCACGATTGGGCATATTTGGCTTTCCAACTGATATGATCACTAAAGGTTTTGTCATTGACTGTGCCATCTTCTCAACTTCAGGAGATATTGTTGCAGAGAACAATAGGACCCTTGGACTTGACAGAGCCCTGAAAATCTGCATCACTTCATCTCGGAAACCTCGTTGAAGCATAACGTCAACTTCATCAAGAACAAAAATCGATACATCATCCAGCTCAAACTCATGCTTGGTCAAAAGATCAACTAGTCTACCAGGTGTTCCTACAATCAATTCAACACCTTGTTGGATGCGGTAAACCTGGCCAGCCAGGGCATCACCACCAATTACAAGTGCAGTCTTAAACGGTAAACCTTCCCCGAGCATCTTTGCTTCTTCTTCAACTTGCACACATAGTTCCCTAGTTGGTGTAAGAACCATCGCCAACGGCTTTCTCTCGGACAATTGCTCAGAATCAGATAACAAATTTGAACAATGAGTGATTATTGGAATCAAATACGAAGCTGTTTTCCCAGAACCAGTATCAGCTGAAACAAGAAGGTTCTTTCCATCTAAAGCAGCCGGTATAGCTTGCATTTGAACAGGTGTCGGCAAGTCAAATCCCATAGACTCTATATTCTGAAGAAGCTTCGCTGGAAGGTTACAAGAAGAAAAGGACAAAACTGGTGGAGGAACAGAGCCACATCTGACAGAAATGTCGAGTCTATTTCTCAGCAACGCAGATTTTTCAGAGGACAAACTTTCACGACTCGACTCTAGTTTCAAATCTTTCACATAAAAGCACTCATCTGTAGTAGGTAATCGTTTTGGGGCAGGAACAGTGGAAGGTAACTTCAACTTCTCAATCTTGTCCAAGAGCTTCTTCTTACACTCTAAACTGCAAACATCATCATCTGTCTCATCACATATATACTCCCCATAACGGCCGCAAATTATGCAACGGGGTTCCCCTGGCTCAGCTTCTCTTTGATCCCAGCACCTCACTTTCACTTCATCTGCTTCTTCTACAAGTTGACACAGAATTGAGCAATAGAAATTCATGTTTTCACAAAAGCAAACGCATGGCCAGTGACGAACTAGCAGACCATTGCAACACGAAAGATAAACTTGAATCTTTCAAAACAAGCATGATTATCGTGTACACATATAAACGTACGGGTCAACAATAATCATGTGACCACTAGAGTCAAGCTATGTTACTTCAACACTTCACTTTGGCACCATGTCGAGGGTCGTGCATCCCAACACACCCCAACCACAGATTAATAATAGTCATCAATCCACATGGGTCAAGCTACGTTACTTTAACACTTCACTTTGACATCATGACGCGTGTCAAACAGTCCAACACCCTTAACACAACACGATACCTCCACACTTCATTTAAGAACCCAATAAAATGATTAACTTCTCCTAACAAAATGGCCGTATATGACGCTCCTAACACCGTGTCGTATACGACATTTATAACCGAGTCAGAGTAACATATGAGGTAACCAATAGCACAAAACTCTTACGTAATCAAAATATTCGACAATCATGTGAATCAAAAAAAAAAAAAAACACAAACACAAATGATAATTAATTAATTAATTAATTAAAATCGCTGTTTACGGAACAATCTAGAGCAAACATAAGCTAGAAATAGAATTATAATTATAATAATAATATATATTAAATGAAGGAATTAAGTAGTAATTACCTGAATTTTCGAGATTAATTGCATCGGAATTTGATTGTGACATCTGATTGTTTTGGAGTTTAAAAACTTCAATTCATCAATTAAATTTAGGGGAGTTTTTATCGTCTTAGAATTTGGCCCATCATAACGAGCTTAATTTTTGTTTTTACAAGTTAATAAAAATAGATTGATGACCAATTTATGTTATCCTTTCGGATGAGAAAAGTGGGAGTAGTCGTTAAATTTTAAACCATATCGAATTATTCGGACAAGTGTGACCTAAATTTGTTATAAAATCAGCAATTTTATTAGCCTCGCGGAATATTTAAATTTCAAATCCAATAAAAATCACACTTTATAAACTTATCATCATATAAACCTTGTGTTAACCACATTGCTGTTTTCGTGATAAAATTCCATCCACGGATAATCCCCATATAAGAGCGTCTGGAATCTCATTTAGTGGAATAAGGATGTCAACTACGAGCTTAATTCTCATTTACAACCGGTCATATCCGTAAAGTTATAACATTGACTGGATTATAACACTCGCTACTACATTTTGTCTGGATTATAACACTCGCTACTACATTTTGTCGTCCCGTCTTAAGGGAGACTTGCTGGCTGGTTTTTATTTTGTAGATTTTGTAGTCAATTTCAGGTATCGAATTTTATTTTATGGGGAAGGAAATATTAATTTGAAAATCATTCCATAATCAAATCAAAAGATAGACGGGTGAAAATAATAGTGTACGCTATAAAATAAGGGCGTTACGGTGTGTTTTATTGAATTTTTAGAGCGGATTGAGTTGGAAATATTTAAACTGAATTGAAATGAAAATAAATTTGTGTTGAAAACTATTGAACTGGGATCGAACTTATGAAATATTAAGTGAAAAAATTAAGAGTACTGGTGAGATGAAAGTGATTTGAGATGTTTAAGATTGTGGACTCAGACTAGTCCGAAGAGTGATCATGTCAGATTACCTCTGTTAAAAAAAAAACAGATATATACATCCTTTGCAATATTAAAACAAACACCAGGCTCTCTTCCTTAAACTGCTTGGGAGTATTTCTCTGGAGATGTGCATCATATGAAGCCATTGGAATACATAGCCTCCCCAAGACGTTGAAGCACAGCGATACAAGTTAGCTCGCAGTACCAGTTCTACCGAACACAGACGCCTGCTTAATCTAGAGGAAAAAGTTATAGAAACGATGTTATTGACATCATCAGGGTTGAAGTTCTTATGCCTGTGATTATGTCATGATATTCTCTTTTTAGTATCCCACATAGCAGCCGTCGTTCCTCGTGACAGACAGAAAAGCTGGAGAACATATCTTTCAACTGTCGTTACTTGGCATGAAGGTTGAATCAGCCTTGTTTTGGCTTCAAATCTGCTATGATTTTCATCATTCAGGGGTTTGGTCACAGAAGTACCAACATCACCCAGAGAAACTGTTGCCAACAAAAGTTACAAATTAGGGTCGAGAACAGCGTGGCTTGCACAGTAAGATCGAATCCAAACAGCATGTCAGCAACAATATCTATACCTTTGAGGTTCTGTTGACACAGACCTGGAATACTGCGATGCAGTCTGAAAACCGTAAAAGGAAGTTATTAGAAATGAAATATTGGAGCAGGAGCAAATTTAAAGTAACAAAACGAGAGTATCTCAACTGACTCTTTTGTTTTCAACTCGTCCTCTGACTCAAGTTGGATCATTGCTGGCGGTGATGTCTCCTCCACATCTTCTTCTGAGGTATTTGTGACCACCGTTTGACGGATATCATTGGTTTCCTTGCAGATGGAGCTTCTATTTTCCTTTATATTTGTTTTTAAAGCAGTTGACTTGCTCGCCTGACTTGTATTCATGTTTTGGCGAGAAATGTTGGCAATCTTTTCTGGATTGCTTTCAGGCTTCTCACCCACTTCCTCGGTGACACTTCCCTGTGCCGATAATTCTGGGGCTGGAAATGCAGCTTCAGTGTCTCCAAAGAAATCAGCCACTTCTTCTGAGTTTGAAGATTGAAAAGGAATGTTAATGTTATGGTACACACCACGAGAGCTCTCCCAACCGCTACCTCCAACAGGGAATGAGGTATTGATAGATTGCTTAGAGTTAAATGGTTGAGAGAATGCAATATTTTCTGGTGAGAATTCACCACGAGTCTTGTTATCAAAGATGCCAAATGGGCTACGGAAGCTGTTGGGTAGATCCGGTTGTACATTAGTATTAAATGGATCCCTTCCTCTATCCCGATGTCCGTTTCTCCAAGATGCTGGACTGAAGGGGTCAGGATTTGTATCTGTATTCCCCAATGGAAACTCTTCCTCAAATAGCCAACTATCTTCCAGACGATAATTCTCGTTGACTGTAGTCCGGGATATGTAAGCAGATTTTGTATGTCCTGCGTTCGATCTCCTGTATTTTCTAGACCTATCACATTCCTCTTCTCTCATTGCATTTTCAATTATGTCCTCCGCCTCTTGGAAATTCCCCTGTCCATTTGAGTTTAATTGCCAAGGCAGATCCTCACCGTATCTTCTTGTGTGTCTCTCAGATGGCATACCGGCAACATTCCAACCCCTGACTGAAATTAGAAACATTAAGCAGGTACTTGACCATTAACTTGTGAATTTAACTAGATCTGAAATCATATCCAACTCTATACCCCCAAAAGAGGACGAAACAAATTTCACCTCAAATTTTCTGAGAGCTTACCAGATCTAAAATAGGGTAATCGTAATTCATCTCGACGAAAAAAAAAGGAATTCATTGCCAAGCACTTTGCTCTTAAAGTGCCAGACCCTTGCTGATAGTATTAATGTATTACTCCTTCCAAACTTCTTTTTTCTTCCCACTTCTCAAATTTTCCCTCACATATTTTGAGAAGTGGGAAGAAAACAAATGTTAGGAGTATGAATGTATGATAAAGAGACTGTATTTCTAACAGGTGTATAAAACAAAGCCAAACTAAATTTAATTTGCACTTCTTTAGAAATCAAACGAGCAATGAGTAGTAGGTTGAGTACAAAACATAATAGGTAATGTTAATTGATTCTTGTGAATCGCGCAATTATAGATACCTGCACTTGATGAGCACGACTCTTCACTGCCAGGATGGTACCAGAACACAATCAGTTAAGTACTTCATACATAGAAATCATGACCAACAAGTGACGACAAATCAGCGCCAGCTCTCACCTCAACGAGGTCAAATTTTCCCTTCTATCTTCCATATCCATGTAAGGAGACGAGCGAGTAGCTTGTGGTTTGTAATCGCACATAAATGAAGAGTACCTACAGCACATGCAAGAAATAGAAATACAACTCAGCACAGTTTATAGAATGTTATGCAAGAAAACGATTTTAAAGCATTTATGAAACTTTTGCTATCATGTCCTTTACTCTTTATAAAACGAGACAAATTAACGTACTTGGGTTCCTCAAAAGAGCGAAAATGATGATCTCCTTCATCTGATAGACGCCGCCAATAGACCCATCCAAAATGAAATAGATCAGAAGGGGCAGTAAGCATTAGCCACTGGTCAGAGTAGCTAGACCGATCAAATATACAGGCAGAGAAGAAAGAGGTAAAACACCTAAATCGTTATATCTACCAGATACATCCTGTTGAAACCTGCACCAGTAAGGCAGTAATCACAATAGTCAGTGAAAGTCTGACCATCTGAAGAACTAATGCAACAGTAGTTCAATTACAGGCGTCTACCTAGGCCGTAACTGTGGCTCTTCTGATCCAAAACCCTGAGAAACCTTTCTCAGGATATTAGCATCTCCATTCCTCCATTTTGATCCACATTTCTCATCATCTATGATGTCGTCCAAGAATGGAGAACCAGCTGCAAGATGATACAAGGAAAAGAAAAAGGTAACTTGTGATAGTAAAACGTTTAAAATGTTAAAAGAATTCTATGATTGCAGCTGAGAAACTTTTGTGATGAAGTTTAAGAGAACAAACCCACGCCTAGGCTAACCGTGGATTGGGCAAATGGCTGGTATAAATTCATAAAGAGACTCAGTTACCCACATTCATTATTCAACAATAATCCCAACCTTACATAGCAATATTATAGCAGTTTGGCCGATGCTCAACCTAGTGCATTTTGACACTCAATTACACTATTAGACAATGCATAGAAATTCACGAGAATTTTGAGTGTCTAACTTTGACATTTAGATTGATAAGATGGCAAATAGCAACAACTAAGCATTTTGGTCACATCTCGCCTCACAGCATGTTAAAAATAACTAATAGCCAGTTGCATGAGGCAGAATATTTTAAAGAACTGCAGTACCCACATACCATTCCAGAAATTAGTATCTCTGTCTTCATGAAGTGAATTTGATTCCCATTGTTTGGCACCATGTTTCTTGCCAGCGTTTACAGATGATCCCCCATGCTCTGCGTAGCTTAATGGATACAGTATATCTTCTGACATGAGAAATGAATCTAGTTGATTGCAACGAGCTGGTACTTCAGTGTCCTGCACATAGCATTCCTGTACATAAAATTTCGGATAATATTACATTTATAAGCCTCAGAGGCTCAAACACACCTATGGTTAGCAATGCCTGATCACAGGTTACTATGCTTACGCGCAAATAATCATCATCTGCAAACTACTGAAATGGTAATTGAGAACGCACTTTGTAATTAGCAATCCGCCTTCTGTTTTCTCTATTATAGTAGATCTACCATGTTACAGACCAAGTTTGTCCCAGCACAATAGTCGCTACATTATGAATTTCATGAAAGAAGATTTTGCTTTGATGTTCTCACCGCTTCCATTTCAAGCTCATCCAGCATGCTATCCAAATTCTCGCGAAAATGGAGCTTCTTAGCAGCCTTCTTAGATGACGACTTGTCACCACAAGCTATCCTGTACAACATATGGTGGTAATATCAGTACTGGTGTATTCAGCTTCCACTTACCTCTAGTGCACATTGATAAGACAAAGTATGCAATGGATATTAACAAACACGAACCAGGAACAAAATAAGTACCAAGACTCCAGTCATTGCCTGTGAGCCAAATGTATTTCACATTCTAAAAACACAGAAAAAAAATGCAGGCTTGGCCTCTTGGGTGTTAAGAGACATTGAAGTAATTCAGTGCTAAAGTAAACAGCCCTATGTCTCTCATCCAAATCGCGTACACCAAATTTCCTGTAAGTGCACATATAGTAAGGAGTATTACCTGGCCGGTTGCTGTGGCGATTTCTTAGGCGTTTCTGTTCCTAAATCCCCTAAACCTGAAATATAGGCCGTTTGATAGAATTCAGCAGAAGCATGAGTAGTAAACCCATCAGAAAGTTTCACCAAAGCAGAAAGAGCTAGCGAGAATGCTATTAACACGGTGATTTTAACTAATTTCTACTTTGCCAAATAAGAAACACTCTCATGTTTTTCACGACAATATCTCTACCACTTTTTCTGAGTTTGAAATAAAAAAATTTAGGATGGAGTGCTCACTAAAATCCGACAACGAAAAAACATAAGCCAAAATTACAATACCTTCTACAGAGAATGCAACATGAGCTTCATGTACAGGCTTTGCTTTTGAAGTGTTCATTGGTTCATCGTCACCAACTATGTCCAGAATAGAGGTCTCTTGAAAAATTGTAAACATAAAAAACAGGTTAATAAAATACGCTGGGAAAGTTAACTATCTAATGAAGAGTGTATGCTTCGGAAGAAAGTGAAGATGTTTTGCAGCTTACGGATTGAGGAATCAATTCTACAACATTTAGACTCGGTATCTATGGCCGTTGAGCTGTTTTTCGGAGTGCTGGAACCACCAAACAAATAGCAGTTTGAATATCAGAGTACAACTTTAAACAAAGTCAAACCTTGTTGAGGTAAATTCTCATATACAATGAGCAAATCATAACTTATGGTACGGTCAAACTTGTTTACAAGATAACAGCTGAAATTTTTTAATCAGTGTGATGCTGTCAAAGTAATTTTAGTTTAGATTTTGAAAATGACAGGTTTGACCATAACCTTATGGTACAAGGTTTGATAGAAGAGTGTCAATATGAAAAAATATATCATGGATAATATGACAGTAAATCCCTATCAGACATTTGCTCTTGGTACACAAGATGCATTAATACTAGAGACTACAATGAACTGAATAACCTTATACGTGAGAGACTGACCCTTTTGAAGACACCTTTTCCCCTTGTTGGCAAGATATGGTACCTGATTCAGCACATAATTTATAAGTGCGCTAAATATTACGGCAACAACATCAAAGTTTATACACAACATGATTTTGAACTGGCTAACATGAATCTACAGTTCTGCAGCATTAGCTTTCGATGCTACTAATGACCAAATTTTTCAATAAGAAGTGATGTGACATACTTGTTCCAGTTGGTTCAACATAGTTTGCAGCAGCAAAGTCACTGGTCACTGTTATTGGTGACCTCATGGAACTTTGATGATCCTCTGAAAGGGCATTAAATAACATGTATTTATTGTTCTTCGTATATACATCTAAGATATGAAACCCGATCCGGTGGTCTGTACCTACTTGTATCCACAGCTTCAAAAGATCTTGCATGAGGAGCTCTATCAGTCATCAATGATCTGCTCTCTGCCAGTGTCACATGGCAAGTCGTTACGAAGGTTGGTCATGCAGGGAGGAAAGAACTACAGAACTTCAAACAAGAAACAATCCAAAAGGATTTCTTACATTTATTTCACTACTTAAAAGCAATAACATTGAAAATATCTTTTTACATTAAGATTAAAATTCAATCTCTTACAGAATTACAGTCTTTACGTGAAAAACTGGGATCGATACAAAATTAATTACCAAGTAACAAACAAATCGAACTTATTGATGTCTATATTCCAGTCCATTTAGCAATAAGGATAACAAGGCTTTGTGACTTTAGCAGCAAATATTTTAACATTAGGTTCTGCTTAAAATGCTAGTGATTGCATAAAAGACTAATATACTTTTCTGAGAATTGAACATAATAGGCAAAAGACTTCATCGTTCAACTGGGAAACGGAGAGAAGGCTAGCTTATGATTTCAAAGAGAGAAAACTAATACTGTACTAGGTAATTGGGTGAAAAGATATTACTATCAGCACTCAGATAGATGGTTTTTCTCACCATTGACACATGCAGGTCTGCACTCTTCTGCAACTTTGGGAACGTTGAGTAGACTCAAAATATCCAGTGATCTTTTTCCCTTTTGTTGGGCATATGCCAGATCATCATGATGGCACTCCATAGTGGTAGCCTCCTGTTGCTGCTGTTGTCTTTTTCTTTGTTCGAAGAACTGTTGTTGCCTACAAGGTCGTGATTATTCATTAAAACATGCTAAAGATCTGCAAAGTTGAGTCCTTTCTTCTATCAATTCATCATTCAGCGTATGTAGAGAGAATAAACATGACGGGGTTCAACAGTCAAGTTACAACTATCTAGGCAGTGGTTTCACGAGAGCCAAAAACTTCTATTCTTTGTCTTTAAAATACGATATAATACAAGAATCATTAAATCATATGATACTTAAATATAAAGTCGAGGTCGGATTATGCAACTCTTGATTGGATTTTCATCTTGCGGTAAGGTTGTGTTGCGGTTAGGTTGTGTCTGTTGAACCCGCTGCCCAGACATCAGTGAAATCCTTTGAGGCACCACACCCACCCATTTAACCGGAAGAAGTGTCACTAAATAAGATTCTCAACGTGTTCTGGATTAGGTGGAGTTTGAACTTTGAAGACTTGATTCGTATTAGAGAAGTTAGATACTAATGTATCCTTAATTTCCTTTCGGTTGAAGGTCATAGCCAAAGGAAGATATCCTCCGCTAAAGATCTCGGCAGGTTAGTATCTAACATATATAAACACCCTGACATGAAGTGATCTCCCTAACTAAAATGATAAGAGCCACTAAGATCACACGATATGATAAGGATGTGGAAATCCGAACAAAAGGCAAAAAAGTAGTTTACCTCTTCTGTGTCGACTTCCTCGACTGAATTTTGCAGCCATGTCATGCAGTATAATAAGAAACCCATTCAGCAAGCAGAAAGCCAAAATTCAGATAAATTGACAACGACACAAACAAATTGCAAGTTGCCATCCTTAAAAGCGAACATAAACACTAAGCAGCAGTGTGGCATAAGTGATCAAGGTTCGACATAAGATTCAGGCTCGTATGATTTATTGTAGGCTTGTAGCCCCTCGAAAAAATGTTGCAACCACTTTGAACCGTAGAATCATGCTAAACGTGAAAAACATCAAGAGACCCTTCCTCAGAATGATAAGTGCATGCTCAGCGAAACATCCTCACTCAACCAAGCAATGCAGAGATTTTAAAATTGTAACTTGTATGTGCACTTACAGCGGTGACTTTCCGCCTTGATCCTCCCATCCACTGCAACATTTTTGCAGACAGCCGTCCACCTCTTCACCTCCGTTAATATGTCAAAGTAAATCCAGCCAGCATGGCAGCAAACTTACTTAATAACGAAACCCTAGAAATGTGAGCTCCCTACAAACGAAGATCAACTATTTCTCAAATAAAACCTTATGGCTCTCTTTCCAACATTTCACGATCAATAATTCGATCATTATTCATTTGATTTCATCGGCACTCTCTTTTCTTTCGTTCTCTCACACTCCTTCACTAATTTGAGCTTCATTAGCTTTCATCCATCCGATTTTAACATGAAATCAATAGATTCATCCGCTCAAACAAGAAAAAAACGGAGAAAATTTACCGACGAGCACTAAAAGACCGCGAAATTCATGAAACTAAACAGCGACCGAATCATGCTTACATTCCAATCACAGCTAAACAATACAGTATCACTCGAAACAACAATCGACAAATGTAAAATTTCTAGGGTTTCCAATGCATCAATCATTCAAAAAACGCAAAATAAAACTAGAAATCACGAAAATCGAACGTCGTAAAATATCTAACCTAATTAATTCTTCAACGATCAAATTCAATCGAACAACAATTAACTAGAACTTGCAAATTACATGCAATTTTGTAAGATGATGAACGATTTCAACAAGTGAATAAGAATTACGAAGCAAATTAACTGAAAATCGAGCAATTTCTAAGAGATTAATGAGAGAGAAATTACCGGAAGAAAGTTAATTGACTGCGATGAACTGCGGTAAATTCAGTAGAAGTTCTGCGAAGAGAGTGATTAATTTTTTGGCGCGGGACTTTGTGTTTATAAACGGTCGGGTTTGGTGGAGTCGGGATTCGGGAGTTAGTAGGGACGGTCGCCTCTGGACACACTTGGGTTTGGAGTTAGTAAAGAGCCGTTTATTCAGATTTGGTTATAAGTGTTGGAGACGATATATTTTTGGAGTGTTAAACATAATTGATTTCTGATTGTTACGTGTGATTTGAAGACACGACATCAAAGTGAAGTGTCAAAGTAACATAGGTCATTAGTTGCCCTGTTATTATTTTGAGAGTTATTAGGGACATTTGATAGTTGATGCACTGGGAGCTAAGAGTTAACTATGATGGTTTTAATGTACGAGATAATGTGAAGTTTCGTGATTCGATTATAGGACTTTGGTTTTAAAAAATATGTTGCTGACCATGTCTAGGTAGAATTTTAAATTGTATTATCTTAAGTTTTGACATAGGGTATATTTTAGTTAATTTATGATCCTATCGTCCAATCTTACTGATCTTATCAATTCAAATTAAAATATCCAACAAAAGTTGTTAATAAAAATTCATATTTCTAATTGCTTCAATGCTTCCCCTTTTGTTTTCTTGAAAATTATAATTTCTTTCAACTTTATAAACCAAACAGATAAACACGGTCCAAGATTCAAAATTCAATATAACCCACCCCGTCAAAAACCATACCTAAAATGACCCAAAATGCCAAAATAACACAAACGCCTTACGAAGTATCAAACTTACAAGCTCCATAATTATTAACCCAACCAAAAATAACTTCCCGTAAAACTACCTACGTTAAAATGACCCAATAAAAAGACCTAAAATTAACCCGTAACCTAAAATAATCCAACTCAAAATACTACACGATCTCAAACAAAACCGAATTAAATAACCCGGCCCATAATCGACCCGAATAATTTACTCACCCCTTTTGATTTCCATCCCTCTAATATTTCCGTCCAATATTTCCAAGAAGTTAACAGACCCCTTCGACGGTAATCCTCTGACCTCTTGTAGTGTTTTTTCAACATTTAATTAGGGTTTCTACTTTTTACTAATTTTCCCCAAATTCGATCAATTTAAGGATATTTTTTTATTGATATAATACTATTAGATACTGTTATTGAGAGAGATTGAAAATTCTTGTGAATTAGTGACGTTGATTTTAAGTTCGATTAAAATTAAGGTAGTGTTAATACTAAATTTTCGATTTAGAATCGTTTTCCTTACGGTTGTGTAACCTAATTCTGATTGAGTTTTTACGTAAAGTTTCAAGCATTTTAAATCAGAGCTCACAAACGTTACAACAAAACTCAAAAACTTTGTAATAAAGCTCAAAATCAACAAAATTAGTTGTAGTACAATTGGTTGTATAATCTACTAATTGCATTTTGTATAATAGGATTATCTTTGCAGGGAAGTCGTCATTTTCACGTCCCATCTCGTGTCCGACTGTTTAATGTTATGACACGTCATCATCTGATATGATTTACACATTTGATTTTTCTGGCAATTGATGATGTGTCAGAAGGAGAAGATAGTGAGACACGAGATGAGACGAAAATGGGACAGAGAATCCCTTTCCGTCATTTTAATAATTTGATGTTTGTATGGTATTACTTCAGATTACTTGCTTTGCATTTGAAGCATGTATGGTTGAATATGTTTGATAGTTATTGCTTAAACGATGAGTTTTGTGTCTTTTGAATGAAGTCGTCGTCATTTGGAGTGAAATTGCAAGATTGATTTGATAATTAGTGAAAGCGTAGTTGTTTTAGCATACCCTGCAGCTTTCATAATTATTTCATGGCAAGTTAGTGTATTTTGATGTAAAATGGTGTCTGCTGTGATTTCGGTCGGCTAAGGACTATGGTTTTTGTTGCTTTGGATTGAGGTTTCTTAATTCTTTTGTAGAGAGAATTCAGAGAAAGAAGAGAAAAGGCAACATAGCTGAACTTGCATCGAGTCCCGTGGCTGAGTACGTTTAATCCGTGGATTTATGGCCACCCTTACAATATTCTGTAAACAAACTACCTCGTTCATCCTAATTGTATCTTTGGTTTTGCGGTGGTAATTGTAGCATTTTTCACATTATCCTTGAACGCCACCTATCACAAAGTCCGCAACCATCATGGCCACCACCAGATTCCTCCGCCGCACCCACCTCATAACCACCACGCTTCGCCCCATAATCTTTCACCTTCACCACTTCTCCACCACACCCAACCCTGACCCACAACCAAACCGATCCCACCCAAACTCTAGAACGTTAACTCCTTTAGAAACCCAATTCGAAACCTGGATCACTCGCCTCCAACCAGGGTTCACCCCCTCCGATGTCAACCAAGCTCTGAAGTCCCAAACTGACGCTGACTTAGCCCATGACATTTTCCGATGGACTTCCCAACAACGCGGCTACAAACACGACCACACCACATACCTCACCATGATCCAACTCTCTCTCTCCTCACGACGACACCGCATTGCCGAAACCCTTCTCGACGAAATCCTAGCTGGCACCGTGCCCCCTACGCTCCCACTCTACAACTCCCTCATCCGCTTCTGCTGCTCCCACCGCTGCCTCTTCAACCGCGCTTTTGATGTCTACAAGCGCATGATGCATCACAAATGTGTCCCTGATTTAGACACCTACACTATGCTCTTCACTGTTTTGTTGAAGAAGTTTACGAAGTTGAATGTTAGTTATGTTTACTTGAATAGTGTCAGGTCCTTGTGCAAGCAGATGAAGTTGTTCGGGGTCGTACCCGATGTGTATGTGTTGAACTTGATTATTAAGGCATATGCTAAGTGTTTGGAGGTTGATGAGGCAATTAGGGTGTTTAGGGAGATGGGGTTGTATGGGTGCGAACCGAATAAGTATAGTTATAGTTATTTGGTCAAGGGGTTTTGTGAGAAAGGTAGGGTTTTCGAGGGGTTGAAATTGTTTAGGGAGATGAGGGAGAAGGGTTTGGTGGGGACGAGTAGCGCGTGGATGGTATTGGTGTGTAGTTTGGCGTTGGAGAGGCAGTTTGTGGTGGCGGTGGAGGTGTTGCGCGATATGATTGGGAATGAGATGAGTCCGGATATGTTGACGTATAGGACGTTGTTTGATGAGATGTGTCGAGATGGGAAAGGGAATGATGCTGTTGAGCTTCTGGAGGAGTTTAGGGGGAAGGATTCGAAGATGGTGGATAAGAATTATAAGGCGTTGTTGAATAGCTTGCATTTTGTGAATTGGGATTAGGTTAGATGTCAACGATGGTGCCTGGTTTTTCTTGTGACATTGCCATCGTCGTTCATCAAGCTTTGTTTGATTTATTAGACGGAGCTTTCGCTTATCTGTAGAATTTCAGGCATGTTTCCTGTAACCTATGAAGCTCTCGTCATATCTTGTCTCCTCAGTCATATACTTCCCTACGAATGCGTAAATACTGTTCTGACACTGATCATTTTGTTATGCTTGCAGCCCAATTTCTGAATGCACGTAGATGAAGCAACTCGACTCGGACACTGACCTCATTTCAGCTAATGGTCTGCCATCCGGTGGAGCACAAGACATGAACAGTGGCGCTGATGGCAGCAAATATAGAATTGAAGGCTACACTTTTTATATTCTGAATCAAACACACTACAATTTCTCATCAACAAATACCAATAAGTTACTGAGATGAACCACTTTTCTTGTCCTCGGACACTGACCTCATTTCATCTAATGGTCAGCCATCGGTGGAGCACAAGATGTGAACAGTGGCGCTGATGACAGCGATTTATAGGATTGAAGGTTACACTTACATTTTGAATCAAACGCTACAATTTCACATCAACCAATACCCATTTACTGAGATGAACAACTTCTCTTGTCATTTTGGGCTGGTCACTTGTCAATGTTAGTTTGTAATGAGATGGCAAATTATTGCCACACTGTTACCTTTGTTGACAGGTTATTATATAAGACGGTCTAACTCTGAAATAGTGTGAATCCATCTATTTACTGTAAGTTGATTTTTTCATCGATTGTTTTTTTCTTCAAAAAATGACGAGAGCAACATCTAGCATTGTCATTTTTCGGCTTAATCAGACTTGAGCCAAAATTAACTAGAATCAGCGAACAACTCGGTTGTTGATCTGAGAACAAATTCAATTAATATTTTATAATGATTCAAATCAGATTTAACCTAAGCTAATAAATTGAAGGGATATTTCCCACGGTACCCCTGTGGTTTGAAACTTTTCCCAATATACCCCTCATTTTGAAAAAAAATACTTTGA
>JAUEKU010208049.1:0-16750 GCA_032274805.1 Gypsophila paniculata | reverse complement strand
CTACTAAGGCAAACAATCAATAAATCATACCCCTGATAAAGCCATGAAGCTCCACCTTCTACTTTTATGTCAAGGTCGTCGACATGACATTTACTCTCCAGGACGGACAGCTTAAGACTTCCTTCGTTGTTTTTCAAACTTGTTTTCAATTCTACATCCATATCTTCCACCTTCTCAAAAGAAGCATATATACTCGATTAAGTATGATTTCGATTTGATCACGAGAAATACTTAATTAGCACGATCAGTAGCATAAAATAAGTCCAATACATATGTTAGAAAGCGAGAACAGGTGACGGAGTAAGTTAGTTGGGTTGCGTGAGTGATATATCACTACAGGATCGAAGATGACAAACGTTGCAATTCCAAAGAAAGAGATGTAACACGTCAACTAGCGGAATGCAATTGACGAAGAATATTAAATAAATATAGTCATGTCGTCTTAAAGACCAAAATGAATAGAATTAATTGGACCGAAGGGAGTCGATTACAAACTTTCACACTATCTATCCCTTATCTAAAATGCTTTTCTCAATCAACTACCATATAACATGATTCAGTCACGCAATCATTTGTCATAACAAAACGCATTCTTAAACCAATTGAAATTAAGCCCACGTGTATCGTACTTAATAGCTGGATCGAACTAATCTAAATTCACTTAGGTCACCTTCTTTTGAACCTTTTATACACGTGGTATCGTAGTTAATCTACCTAAACTAAACTATACTAACAATGAAATTAAATTATAGCTGGATCGAACTGAAGTGAAATATCTTAAACCAATTGAAATTAAGTCCAAAATAGCGGGCCCATGATGCCCATACCCAACCCCCCTCCCTACTAAGTCATACTTTTAATAAAAAAAAAAAAAGAATAATAATCAATTTACGCTCATTCCCAAAACAAAATAAAAAAGAGTACCTGAACAAAAGCATGGCCACTATCGGAAACCTCAACCAACCAATTCTTATAAGTATACTTCCACAACATACTCAAATTAGCAGTCGCCTTAGACGCGCTAATACTAACACCATCCTCACCAACCTCAACCTTGGAGGAAGTAACATCAATCTTATAAATAACAATATTGGAGAGCACCATCTTGACCCGACCCACGAGAATGATCCTGACGGTTTTCTCGATGTCGGGCAAGTCAAGTGGGGTGATTGAGGAAACAGCCTTGTCAATTAAGAAATCTTTTACGAAGTCGAGACCCGTTTCGGAAATCGAAACGGATATGAACCCAGTTTCGGAGGATGAGGATGTGGTGAGTATTATTGTGAGGAAAATGATCACAAGTTTGATAGTATGATTCATGGTAGACATTTTTTTTTTTTGGGTAGGAACAGAAGTGATGCGTGTCTAAGTATAAGTGTGTTGGAGGATTAGTTGAATTTTATGGTTGTTGAAAGGAATCAATGATGACGTTTCATTGTGTTAACAATAAGTCTCCCTTAAAACGGGTCAAATATTACCCACTTTTGCATATAAGATAAAATCTTTTGTTTTTTCCTACGCATTCTCTTTTTGTTTTATTCTCACTACTTAAGGTTAAAACGGATATACCAGTCTTAAATAAAAATTTGTGTTGTCCTAATTCCCATTATTGGTCCCACGTTAGATGAGTGGATCAGAATATGTTGTAATTTCAGTTTAACTTCATTTAATTAAATTCAAATCCATTCAGTTTAGATTAATTCTAAAGAAAAATGGATAGATTAGCAAAACAAGATCCCTTCAACCCAAATGATTTGTGCCTCTCCACCACAACCACCATCTCGACGAAGGCCATATACTTCCTCCTCCACCTTCACATTAGCCCCCGAAAAAGTGAAATCCTATACTTCCTCATTTCGACTCAATTGGATAAGTGAAAAACTATACAATCGGGTGGAACAGCAAAAATGCTACTTAACCAATGACGACAAAAATTCGTGTTGATTTAAGAAAATGGTGAAGACAAACGATGCAACTCATTGTAATGGTAATCTACTCAACAATGTCCCAAGACAATCAAGTCTGGAGTACTAGCAATTACACAAACTTGAGCCTACTCGTCCACTCGGTGACAACAATCTACTATAATTGACGATGAAACTCATTCATTCACACAAGGCAACCCTTCTACTGTGGCGCATTGATGTTCATATTTCTCAATTGATAAAGGAAATTCTACGATACAAAACCATAAATGCAAGCGTACACAAGATTGTGAAGTCGGTGGCTGAGATCCATGTAGTATCCAAGAGCATAAGTGAACTGTGAGCGCTATTCCTTCCAAGGGCTCAAACCATTGACCTGTTGTATTTTATAACACACCCAACTTCACCGCCAAAATAACAGCGCTATTTATCGCTGCTTCATTTAGAGTATGATACTATGAATGGTAAATTGACAACCTCTTCAAAGAAAGTAATCTGGTGCTGGCCTTTTTGCTGGAACTCCTCTTGCTTCCTGTTTCGCATTTTCAGAAATTTATTAACATTATAATCACCTCTCCCCAAGACGATTAAAACCATATTCTAATATTAGTATATCTTATTACAAGAGCGATATTTAGTGACCTAGTGTCTTATAACTTTCCATTTTATTAGTTGGGAGTAGAGCATGGGAACTACTCGGTATAATTGTAAGCCGGACCCTCAAATCAGAGAATATCGACTGACATTTCGTAATTTCAGCATCTAAGTATTACTACTACTCAAATCATGTGCAAAGGTAAAAGTTTTAGCAGGTCCTAGTAACAAAGCTATAAAGTGAATTACCCAAATGTATGTAACAAACAGATTCGAGTAGCTTAATCATCCAATTAATATGTAGTACAATTTTGCTTTCAAGATGACACATCACGGAACTTTCTGGCCAGATGTGATTTATGTAAACGAATCACTTAGAAGCTCCATAGTTAGCTTCTCAAAGGTTGTAAATACTTCGGACATAGCTTGACAGGATGCTTCTAGAAAATGGAAATCGCCACCACTAGAAAACAATTACACCGAGTATGACTATTCAACAACAATAAGCAAATAGTTGTTCAAACCTGTGGAGCTGCGTGAAAAACACGGAACTTCCTATTGAGATTTTCGTCAAGCTCGAGTATTGCAGCTACATTACCGCATCTAGAATTGCATGAGAAATTCAGTTAAAAGTATAGCTGAAGTAGCTATTGGCAAAAGATATATAATTCATACATACACAAGGTGGTTAGAATCTCAAAACTAACCTGTAGCAGTAGTTAGGAGCTGACCAAACTGTAACAATCTGATCACTGAACATCCATTTGAAACCTTCCATTACCAGCTGATGTGCACGACAAATATAGTCGATATTATTTGCATGGTTAAACTGTGAAACAATGGTGGCACCAAAAAGGTAGCCAGCGCCACGAGGACTCATTCCCCAGCCATCCACTGCATCGTCAGGGTCTGACCATAAGAGATCACACATTGCACCATCATGTGGTACTTCTTGCTTTCTGTCAATTGCTCGTATCTGGATAACACATTCTAGCACTCTTATTTCCTATTCTAAGCAAAACAAAACCAAAGCATATAGAAAGTAATTTGGAATGAATGTTATTTACCTGATCTAACGTAGTCATGGAAGGAGAAAGACCGCCATGGACACCAAAGATCTTATTCTCTATCAGAGCTGATAGACTGTCATGAAGGCACAAGCAGAAATTAGGTATCATTAAAGAAAGATAAAATACATAACCAAAGCAGCATACAAAAAATAGTACGGAGTATGTAGCATCTCTTCTTCACAAGAGGAACATAGGATAAAATAGCTGCATGCTAGCTTCGTAGCACAGCAGTAGTAGCTTCATTATTCATACGATTTTGCACACAGCTAATTTGTTGTCAAACTCGAGGATCTACACATCAGTCCAGCAGAAACTTCCAGATATCATCAATACGACAGCTATTACACAGTGCTATAAATCAACTCAGACTTTGCTTCCTCGTCACAAGACGCGAAAGCGCATAGACAGGATACCTAGAGCCAAACCCCTACAGCTAATCTCTAATTAGTCTAAATACATCTCTCGAGATATTATAGCCATTTATGAAATCAACTTTTTATTACCAGAAAATAATTACTGTGCAGACCGCTACGAATAAACTCATCAATCTCTGTAGACGAACCTCTATTCATTAACTGTATCTTGAGTAAGATTTTTAGAATGACAGTCAACCACTTATTTCACCATCAGGTTCATCACAAAGTAAAAGCCAGTTTATCAAAAAGCATATTCCTTTGAAAAAGGTTTTGGACGTTGAATCTAATGAGATATTCAGAGTAAAGGTGTGCCCTCTATCCCAACTAAAAATGCCCCACTTCCAAATCACGTCAGTTCGGAAAAGATATCAAAGGGTAAATAATTTCAATTTGCCAAAGGAATTACTTCTCTTTTCAAAGTTGGCTAAAAGAGAAAGGCCAAGGGAATAAAACTGTTTCGTATTTAAACTTTTGAATGATTTTAACATATAACACAGCCACATGCTCAATTTGGAAGAATAGTAGACAAAGCATTTACTTCAACATATATCCTCAATCATCAGTAATTCAGTATCATTCAGTTTCGTAAAGCCACGCTATAAATATTTGAAAGCTAAAGAAGTGCAAACCTCAAATAATCAAAAATATCAGTGCAATATCTCCAAACATTTACAGAGCCATATTTGCGGAGGCACTCGTCATAAAATCCATATACCTGAAAAGAAGATAAAAATCAGCCACTTCCCGAAAGCTGAATCTAAAAGGAAGCACAAATCCAGAAATGGCAGAGGGTAAACCTGAGTAATTTGACGGCTCTCATGGTTCCCTCTAATTAGAGTTATCCGATCCGGATATCTGACCTACACGTACAAGCTAGATTAGGATTTCATATGGACAATTATAGTGACATAAACAAACAAGATAGGTACAAAGACTGCATCCTCTAACATTTCATAAAATAAACAGAGGTTACAACAGATAGATACTAATATTTCCAAACCAGAAAGCATGTTACAAAGTTGTCTCAAGTAATATGGCCTTATTTCATAGTATATGATTCATAGTTCTTTAAATACTTTGGCAACACCGCATCTGAATCTTTTTGTGCTTTATTGCTTCTTTATTTGTGTGAACACAATGATGATTATCACATCACACTTTATTAGGGTGAAAACAATGGTCGATGAGTGGAGGCATGGAGCAGACAAAGAAAAGGGATAAAAGACAGATCGACCAGCATTATTTCTAGGAGCAAAGATTATCAATCTGTGGACTAGCTTAATAATTGCATGTCCGCCCCTCTCCTACTATTGCTCTCGCCACCTAAGTGTTACGTTGAATTATTTTCATGAATCCTCCTTAGAAACAACATTTTAAAAAACCAAATCCATGTGGCTATTGTTTGAAAACAAATCACATAGACTAGCTTAGTAGTTGCTGCTTGCCGCATCCTTCTCCTATAATTGCTCTGGTCCATCTAAACGGGTTACATATGTTTCTCAAAACCTCCTCAGAAACCTTAAAGATGTGGCTATTGCTTGAAAACAAATCACATAGACCATAGCCTGCCCACTCCTCTCCTACAATTGCTAACCTATATGCTGCTACATACAGCACTTTAAACAAAACTTCTTAAAATATAGTTTGGTACATTCACCACACTATCTTTGGAGTATGATGAAATAAAACATAAAGTTCACTAATTTGTTCTCGCTTATATACTGTAAAGTAGAGGCAGATCAACACAATTCTTGTCGAAATTTTTTAGTATGAGTCATTCATACACAGTCTCACGTGTTTATAAGGAAGGGGAAAGATCCAGTCATCCCAACCCATCTTACATTTTTACCAGGAACAAAGGTGGGTTTTATTCTGCATCAACAAGTGGGTATTATCTGCAGCTACTACCCTTGCCAATCAAAACAATACTCCATGAGGATCCAAGACATTAACCACTGACTACGTAAAGTGTATGCCCAACCAACAGAAATCAACAAGACGACACATGGCATGTAGCTGTCTACTTAAAATGCAAAACTTCATCGACAAAAGTGAGTATCATAAAAATACCTTAAGAGCGAGAAGAAGTAGAAAAGTCTCAACAGAGTAGAATCCTCTGTCCACGAAATCTCCAAGAAACAGATAGTTTGTCTTTGGACAATCACCGCCCACTTTGAATAGCTCTTTTACATCATAAAACTGCCCATGTATATCGCCACATATCTGTGGAAAGTAGTAAAGTAAACACTGCATTAATTTTTCCACACATTTATAGTAGAACCCTACAACATTGGAGAGTTTAAAACAGCTTAACAGCCTAATAATAGCTAAAGTACATGTTCACTCCAAGCAAGTGATAACAAAAGAACTACAGCTCCCACTACAGACAATTCCCCCAATGCTTGAATCTGGGATCATGGCACAACTACTACTTACATTACTTATATGAAATAAGTACCAGACTCTGAATAATCTGACAATTCTCATACCGGAGATAAAGGGAGGCATTATAAAAAGTAGACACTCTTATATGAAGCCCATAGTATGAGTCTTTACAATTTTCACCTTATATCCGAAACATCTTTATATTCTATTCAAAATACTCTAAATATTATACTCTAGGAAATAAATTTTTGTTTGAAGACCTATCCTTGTACCCTGTCTTCATTATAGACAAGGTCCCCATCTCTCAAAATCTGAGCCACGACGACTCAAAAACTTGGACTCGTACCTGTGTCCGACGCTCATATCTCATATGCCAGATTAAGCTAACACAAACTACTATGATATGTACATCACAGTAAGAGTCTTTAAGATCACTTAAACTAACATTCAGCTGAAGAAGAAACTCGCCAGCTATAGTAACTCAAACCTATCTAAATTCAATTCAATAACCTCTAAGCAACTAATGATCTAGCCATAAACCCGATTTTGAACACGACCAAACATCATTTGATTTCCATCACTCCAATCAAAGTAGCTAAACTAAGTATATATCAGTAACAATATCAATTGACCACCACAACTTCATAACGACGCCAAGGAAAACCAGTACTATATATCAGTCACAACAAATAATCATTTGTTTACCTCTCTATTTTGAGAATTAACGCAAATTGTTTGTTTTCTTTGCACAATAATATAATTTGATCCACAAAAATCATAAGATGGAAAAAAGGTTGATTGAACTAATCATTCTAGATGATAAATCAACCATATTATATTTGTGTGCAAACAACACCGACATATTAAGCTCATTCCCAAACTATACAATAAACAAACGACTGAATCACATGGAGTAAGACACACCTACATTAAGAAACATAATTAGATTCAATTTTTCTCACTTTCTTCACTAATTGCAACGAAACTACTACAGCTCCATCACATCACACTCACCAAAACCAAGTACAAAATAAATCCACCAATACATATTCAAGTAAAAACTACTCTCTTTGATTCGGTCCTTTGTTAACCATTCTATTTTAGAAACGAGAATTAACAAAGCATTTTCAGTACACACAAATATAGTTTAGACAAATCCTCATCCAAAATCATTAGTCGAAGTCGATCTCTTTGTCCCAGATTAATTTCCATGGTTCAAAATTATACGCTTATATAAAGAAAACAGTCCATCAGCATCAATCCCAAAATAGAAAGGTAAACAAACGACTAAGACAAATGTCGTAAAAATCAACACCCACAAAATCATTAGTCGAAGTCGATCTCTTTCCACCTAATTTAATATCCACAGTTCAAACTTCAAAGAACAGTCGATCAACGTCAATCCCCAAAATAGAAAGGTAAACAAACGACTTCGACCTCAGTCGTAAAAAATCAAAACCCACAAAAAAAAAAAAACAAGAAAACAAAAATCAAACAACTACCCACTAAAATTAAGCTCAAGAATAACAAATTTAAACAACACCCACAAAAAAAAAAAAACTCCTTAAAAACAGAAAACTAACAGTAACAGGAGCATCAACACGTTGAACATTGCTCTCTTCAACTAAAATCTCCATTGCTTTTAAACATAGTGCCTTCACTTCTGCCTCTTTCAACGGTTCACACCTTTTTAATTGCTCAATTTGTCTGTCTAAATCTGACATTTTTTTTTTATTACAAACCCTAATTTTTCCGACGATTTTTTCCCCCTTTTTTTTCGGGGGGGTTTTTCTTGGTTTCTCTCTCTCTCCTCCTTTTGGACGCCGGAGGAGCGAGTCGAGTCGAGTCGATTCACTCAGTGACTCAGTTCCTCACTTTGATTTTTTTTTTTTTTGTTTTTTTTAAAGTTTTATTTTTTTTATTTTCATTAAAAATAAATTTAATATTTGGGAGGTGTTATATATGTGGACAAGTTTTTATGGGCTGTGATTATGAACGAAGTAGTATTTGAGTGTGTGTATGTGTGTGAGTTTTTTTAGTGGTCATGTTATCTAACATGCCATGTTCTAGAATTTAGCTTCTTTTTTTTTTTTTTTTTTTTGGTGACGGTGGAAATTGACAGTCGTTATTGTAGGTGTGTATTGGGGTAGTTTATCGGGCATGTCATATGTGCATCAATCTGCAAAGCATGTTTGTTATACAAGAAACATAGTTCATTGTAATAATTGGCATGCCAAGTAGCCTACAAAGTACATTTCTTAGACGAGAAACATAGTTCAATGTTATAATTGCTTATTATCTTGGGTTGAATATGGTTCACGAGCTATTAGCACGATGGATTATCATTAGCAGTTTTAATAGTCCGCTTCTTCTGAAGTCGCACCCTCTCCCTAAGATGAGGTAACCACCCACTTGAGGGTTATGGGTGGTGGAAAATTTGGGTTCAATTCCCACTATAAATTTTGCAGAATACGAAATATGATTTTATAATAGGAAATTGGATCAAAGAGTGCAAAATGAAAGATCATTCACATAATTCCTTATAATCCTTATGTTCAACTCAGTTATATACGTTTTCACTAGATAGTCAGACCGCCACAGCTAGCCTGCTCAACCTACACCCTACCCGTCCCTGAATCAAGCCATTTTTGGGTCCCGCTTTCTCAACGTGGCCCATCCAAGCCTGCGAAAAATGAGGCTCAACACGCTATGACCCACCAATTGGCGATGCCCAAGTTCAGGCACAACGAACTCTTCATGGCCTAAAATAGTAAAAACCCCTTCCCGGATAAACCAATTCCGGGTCAAGCCAACCAAGCCCTAAGCAACCTGTCCAGACCCCGCCCATGGCTAGGTCTACTCATCATCCTAGAGGTCTAGAGGAGCCTCATACTAATCTTCAGGAAATTTAGAAATGACATTGACCAGATTTCACACTTTTAGAGAAAAACAATTTACAATCAACAAAGAGAGACACAAAAAAACGAGGGACGATAAATTGATCAGAATCAAAATCATTACAAAATACATGAGCACGAGGGATACGTAGAAACGGCAAGTTTGAGCGAGTTAAAAGAAGAGCTTCCTAGGAGGCTGTCGAGGTGGTACAGAGTTGGTAGATACAGAGGACTTGAGAGGCATGGCCGATCCTTTGCTTTCCTGGATACCCGCCTTGTCGCCAAGTCTGGACGTTTTGGGATCAGACAGTATTGATTTCTGGAATGACTGGGAGAACCCGGTTGCGATGATGGTCACGTGAATCTCCCCGTTGTACCGTTCATCGACGACTGCTCCGAATATTATGTTGGCAGTTGGATCTGCCAGGCTTGTCACAATCTGAACAGTTTAGACACTTTGTTAGTAGTTTGAACTTTGAAGGGAAAAAACTTGTGACAGCTTTGAGTAGTTGTGGGAAAAAAAATTCACATGTTCGGTCTATTTGGTTAGATATTTTGTAGTAGGCAGATCTATAAAAAACATCGTTAAGTCAGCGCTGCAAAGGTTTGCGCAATGACGGCAGGGATTTGGAAGTACACAGTCTAGCCAATAAGCTGAGAGCAAAGAGAGGTCCATTTTTATATGATTAGTGATGAAATTAAGTCTAATATTGGAACAATAAACGACTACTCTGTCAGTGCCATTACGTCTGATATTGGAACAACAAACTACTACTCTTCGGTGTCAACTTTGCCAATAAATTCTCAAAATATGCATAGTGAAAGTTTTCTAAAATGATAGTGATACAAAAATAGTTGTTTTGACGAATAAAAAATAAGATTCCTCTTACGATGTAACTCCACATATATTTGACAAAAATATATCTCAATCAAAATTGACCACCAAAGTCAAATGGAGGCAATATAAATGGATGAAGAGATTACTTCATAATTTAACGAGCCATATTACTTCGTTCCATCATATTTTAAAGTCAAAGAATAGCAAGTAGCTCAACAGGAAAAGGAAAAAGGACAGAATAAAAATCCCCAATTGATGAAATGTTATGGCAAATGAAGCAATTGCTACCATGTTGATTGAAGGGACGGGTAACAATGACAACATTACGGTATGGTTTGGAAAACATACCAATAGGGAAAGGGACGAGAGAGAGATGTAGGGAAATAAAGAAATGATGTTATTCGTAGGTGGATTTCTCGACCTTCCATTCCCTCCAACCAAACATGAGCTTGTTTCCCTCGCTTTCCATTCCCACCCTTTTCTTCCAAATCTCTAAAAGTCCCGACAAAGGGTAAAGCTCATGTGAAGAAATAGGTGAGCGATAACAATACCTGTGATACTCTGTTAACTTCTTGCAATGTTATGTCCTTTCCTCCGGTTATATTGTATACAACGCCGGTAGCAGATTGTATAGAAGAACCGATAAGAGGTGCCAACGTAGCTTGCTCAGCAGCTTCTTCTGCACGATTCTTACTGGAAGAAACACCTACTCCAAGCATTGCAGTCCCAGAGTCCCTCATGACTGCTTTGACATCAGCAAAGTCTACATTTACAAGTCCAGGTATCTACAAGAACGATAAAAGAGGTTAACTTCCACACATACGAACCGGTAAAAACAAAACCGTTCGACTATCAAAGTCAGTTGGGGTCTTGGGGACAAAATAAAAGGGATGGAAGTAGTAGTATTTTGGGCGTGCATAGTTCATGAGTACAAACCCAAGCCAGTTGATACTATCAATGTGCAAAACCTAACGAGAACAAACCCAAGCCAGGTGATACTAAGGGGACATCTACTTTAATCTAAGCATATACCGTAATTATGTCTGAAATGCCTTGCACACCCTGACGGAGAACATCATCAGCCAACAGAAAAGCATCCTGGAGAGGCGTTTGCTCATCGGCAATGTCTAGAAGACGGTCATTTGGTATCACAATGAGAGTATCAACATTATTCTGCAGCTTTTCTATAGCTTCCAGCGCCTGAAGAGAGCAGAAGAGAGTAATGAGAAGTCAGAAATCACCTTGGGTCGTGAATCTCCGCATAATGTGAAATTAGGATGAGAGCTCATTTACCAATACCATAAAGCTTTAAGAGGCGTGAAAGATACAAGTATATTTTTATTGAAAATTAGGGAAGAACAGATGAGTTTCCATTCACTGTGGAGCCAAAAGCTCATTATTTTGGTTTTGGATTATAATTAGGCAAAGCAAAATGCCTAACTAAATTGGTTGCGCTTCTTTTTATTGTAAAGAACTTCAGAAGCAGTCATTCGATGCGATTCTTGAGTCTCGACTCAATTTTGGCTACATCCATTTTGTGTTGGTAACCCAAACGTCGCATTGTGCAGAACCGACCCCAACCTCACTATTTGCAAATGCTCTTGAAAATGGGGTAAAAATTGTTGTCGAAGGAAAGAGCGAATTGATAATTTCATCACCAAAAAGATGCAGCAACAGTTTCAATTCAAGGACACTGTTTATAGCAACACCAGAACGCTATAGCGGCACCTACCTGCAGTGTCCTTTTGCGCCCTTCAAAGCTAAAGGGATAGGTGACCACACCTACAGTGAGATAGCCTGCGTCCTTGGAAATTTGAGCAATGACTGGAGCAGCACCTGATCCTGTTCCTCCACCCATACCTGCTGTTATAAATACAAGGTCAGATCCTTTAAGGGCATTTGCAATGGCTTCTTTGGACTCTTCAGCAGCCTGTGCCCCCAATGACGGATTCCCACCAGTACCTGCATTAGTGATTACGTCATGTTCATCAAATGCAAGAAAAAAGTGTCATCAGCCAACATATGGAATAACATGCAGGCATCAAAACCGTACACCAAACTGCAAATATCGACAATCATTCACAGATGGGATTCCTAACATCCAAACCAAATATGAATGACTGATGCACTCAGCCACACTATTTAGCTGATTGGTGAAGAACGGTGCCATACCTAGTCCACGGGTCAAAAGCTCGCCAATTTGAATTGGGTTCTCCGCAGTTGTTTGCAATAATGCTTGAGCATCTGTGTTTATGGCATAAAAATCAACACCCTGACAGCAGAGCCATACAAGTAAAGTAAGATTAGAATAGGTACAAAACATGTTTGCATTATTGGGAACTCCTTCTGTCATGAAAACGGTTTTAGCAGAAGATAGCATTCACTCAAAGTGTCAAACATTCTAATCATTTGTACCGGAGAACTCGAGAAGAGATATCCAATTTTACGAAACAAGCAGCTTAAGACAATTACAGCCTTTACAGACAACTCTAATGTGTCAACCCTACAATATTTCCAATTAGACGGCAAAGCAGATCGACAGACCTTGTTAAACTGAAATTGACCATTTGACACATTTTTAATATCAGAGTGAACGGCTGATTACTTGATCCAAAAAAAAAATCAAACATTAATTTACTCTATTAAAGACAACACAGTCAAGTAAATGCAAGGCGTCAATATGCTCATGGTGTTCATGTACCGACTCTACGCATAGCACAGCAGCTTCGGTTTCACAGAATACAGCTAATTTGAGGATTTTGCAACATCAGTTAGCATTGTTAGGGTCATAAACTAGCTACAAAGGAAGACACACACTGTGCATACAGTTTTGGTATGTAGATAGACACAAATGAAAACTTCTAGTGCAAAAGAATGTAGCTTTAATAGCAGTACACAAAATTAACAAATTTTAGAGCATCCCAACATCAAATTAAAGAGCAAGTTTCATGTAAGACCGTCTAAAATTATACTCGGTATGAAATTGGTCGTTAGAGCATACTTGTGGTCTTCCACAAAACATTGGATATAACCATCTTTTTTGAGATTTAGCGCTGATTAGATTGCTCAGAACAGATATGAACTTCAACTAAAAGCTCTAAAAAAAACCTAGAAATGTACGCAAATTACAACCTTAATTAAATCAAAATTCCTAAATTTGGTAACACATTGAGGGGAAAAAAAAGAAGTTAAAACTAGACCTCATTCAATTAAGACGATCTTCCACAAGACTTACTCAATTTCATTTGCATATGTCCACAAACCCACTTCAATTAGAAATAAAAAAGTCTAATAAATTAACAAAAAGCTCACAATTAGCTAATACATTGATGGAAAAAAAATCAAAACTTAACCTCATTCAATTGAAAGCTTTTTCCTTCCATAAATAAACAAAAACCTAAAATGTAAATTTATTTGAATATACCCACACAAACCCAATTCAACTACAAGTAAATGGGTCGAGAGGAGATTCTTTGTCCCATTTTCATATTTGTCCCATTTTCATATCCCATCTCATGTTCCACCATACTCTCCTTGTGAGACATAATCATTTACCATAAAAATCGGATGCCTAAATTATATTAAATGATGACGTGTCATTATATTAAGCAATGAGACACAAGATGGGACGTGAAAATGGGACAGGTGGTCTACTCTCAAATGGGTCCTACAAATCAAACCAAAACCTCAAAATTAGGTAAATAACGATGTGAAAATATCAAAACTTTGGTAAATTATGAAAAGACATTAGGATGTAGGTTCAATTCCATATGCTCACAAACCCAATTCAATTATCGAAGATGTCTTGGCTGAGGTATCGTGGATAATAGATCCCAGGTTCAAATACAACCCTCCCTTTCATAGTACTCGCCTCGTGTCTCCTCTTAACAATTCAATTACAAACAAATGGGCCATATAAATTATACCAAGACCTCAAAAATAGAAATAAAATTACATGGTGAAAGATAAAAACTTTACACCTTCAAACCTAGAATGTAATTTCAACTAAAATTACCCACAAACCCAATTCAATTACAATTAAAATTAAGCCAAATTCAATTTCTTACGTGAGACGGTCCCACAGTAAAATTATCGTGAGAACTCTCACACGGTTACTTTCCTACCTACGAATTTAGTTTGCTATTAAACAGTTGGTCATACGCTACGAGACGGTCTCACATGAGACCTATACATATTACATAAACCAAAACCTCAAAACTAGGAACAAAACTGAAGGTAAAAGATTAGAACTTTGGGTAAATTTATTAAAAAGGTTAAAACTTTTTACCTGCAAACCACTACCAATCATACGATTAACAGCATTATTACCACCACCACCAACACCAACAACTTTAATCTTAGCATTTCCCATGGAAGTCAATGAACATGAAACGGTAAAATTATTTTTACCATTTTTACCATTCTTTCTGGGGTAAAAACATGTTTTTGGGGGGTAATTAAACCCTTTTTGGGGGTGAAATTTGGGGGTAATTAATGGATAATGTACCAAATCATTTGCATTTGTGAATGCAATTGTTGTCATTATTTTGTAATTTTTTTGGGGGAAAAATTAGGGATTAAAAAGTTGAAAATTGGGGGAAATTTGGGTTGATTTATGAATGAATGAATGGAGAGTGTGGAAATGAGAATTTTGTTCCCTGCCTCTCTTTTTTGTTGTTCTGGAGTGTGAGGAGGCTAAAGGGAGAGGTTTTAGAATCGGGTTTTCTAAACGTGTTTTCGATGGTCACACGTTAAAAGATTGTTATCGTGAATTCTTTTTTTATGACATTGTTCATGGTATGTTAAATTTTGAATTTTTAACGCGTTATGCATACATTAGAGAACTCTTGAAATTTGTAACCATTGCGTAACAGTATAATAATCATAATTTCGATTGTCGATTTTTTGGTAAAAGTTTTTATTATCATGTGGTAAAACAAGATATTATATTTTAGTTAATGTTATAAAATTTTGAGTAAATTGTAAATAACCCCCTTATAAAATCAAGTTTTCTAAAATAACCCCTTTTAAAAAAAAAAATTTAAAATTACCACCTTTTAAAACATTTTCATTAAAAATTGCCACCAAAACTCGTTTTCAATGATATTAAAATCGATTTTTTGGCCATTTTGAGGTGTAAATCTTGAAGTTCGAGTATTTATTTGACTATAGGGATGGTTTTGACGTGTTTATGGGCAAAAAAAGGCTAAAAATTAGTCTTTTTTATCATCGAAAATTAGATTTTGGTGGCAATTTTTAATAAAAATGTTTTAAAAGGTGATAATTTTAGAACTTTTTTTTAAAAGGTGGTTATTTTAGAAAACTTAATTTTATAAAGAGATTATTTACAATTTACTCTAAAATTTTTGAGGATTGTTGTACATAAATTTATTTATGTCATGATTAAACTTATTATATATCATGACATTTTTTTTTTGAAGTAATTTTAATTTAATTCTGATAAATTTAGTTCACTTGTAGCTTAACTCTTACAATACAATTTTATCCTTATCTCGGTTCAGTTAATTCAATTCAACTCAGATCTAAAAAGTTTAAGAAAATAGTTCTAAACTAAAAATCCCTAGATAAGGTGTTATTCAAGTGATTTATTGTACTCAAAAACACATAAAGCAAAACAAGTGTAGTAAGGAGCTAAATGTAAGTAGGCAAGAATACGTTAGAAAGCACCAAACTTTGACCTCATTAATCTATGTTTGTAATTGGCATGGTCGTCAGATGCAACCATGAAGTAATTCTCCGTAATCAAGTGGCCACGCATGTAGCATATCTAAAATGGTGCGTTAGTACAAATTTAAAAGATAAAGGATTCGTGTATTCGATAACTTTATTTATGTCATGCGATTAAATTAAAGTAAATAAGAGTATGAAAGATTTAATGTCAAGAATCACGATCAGCTCATATAGGAAGATTAAAAAATTTAAACTCCACTAAAATTTTGAAATAGTCACCTTAATCGCGCAAAAGGCACCGTCATCACGACAATTATCGACAAGCCATTATAGGCCTTTTGAGCGCTATTATTATTATTATTATTATTATTATTATTATTATTAACGTTCAGCTAATTTTCTTGTGCTAATGTACTGCACTATTGCTCATAATCTAAGATTAACAGAATACAGAAGCTTTTTAAAAAAAAAATTCTACGCAATGTCGGGGATCAAATCACGCAGATTGTTAAGTGGAACGTAAAATTTCTGGAGGAAACTAGGTAATGACCGCTTAGGAGAAAATGAGGACCCAGTCGGAGCTGGGAGACTGAGTGACCGACTAACCAACGCTCCCACCTCTGCCATCGTCTATCAGAATCTAAAGTTGGGTTCAGTCTCCATAGCCCACGCGAACTTCGCTAACAGGGATTTGTTGAAGAGCTACAAGTAAAATTAGAGATCTTCATTAGTCATACACTAATCAACACCATTTCACAAGAAACATTTATTGGACCGTTTGTAAAGGTATATGATCTTATAAAATATAAATTCTGAGTATTTTTCGTAAATTGTACTCATGGATTTTGAGATGTTAAAAGTTCAATGAGCATTTTGAATTATAAAGCAACTTATATAGAACAAGGGTGTACAAAAGATATATTACCTTCTCGAT
>JAUEKU010207830.1:0-16758 GCA_032274805.1 Gypsophila paniculata | reverse complement strand
CAGGTCACGGGGTTGGCTTTCCTCACCTAACACCCGTGCCTAGCCAAAGGTGACTTTCCGCATCTCCCTTTGACTCACAATACCAATACCATAGCCAACCAAGGCCAATCCATATCCAAACCATAGCCAAGAGGACTTTCCATATCTCATTTGGCACATATCTCATTATCCAATACATAATCTCATTACAAGTTATATTAGATTCACACCCATCGCATTCAAGCAAGTACAACATATTCATTCCATACAAATCATACAACCAACACAAAGTCACCATAACAATTACATACGCATCAATACCCTCTCAACAACAATTCACAAGTCCACAATCAACAATAATTAGTGTCTCAACAACACCAAGGTCTTATTTGAGTTATACAATACCAGTGTAGCTAACCAACTCAACATACAACCACCAAACATGCTTCAACCTCAAAAGACTATCACAAGACCATTCAATAATGCCTCAATAACCACATACGGTCTCATATAAACAACAATAAAAGCATAATAAATCACAAAATCTCAATATATATGTAACTAACGAGTTCAACATGTAACCAATAAACATGCTCAAGTCTCATAAGACTATCGTAAGACCATTCAAGAACACACCAATAATCATATACACTCATATATAAACAATAATTAAAGCATAATAAAGGTTGAGTAGAGATTACTCTACCTTACTCCAAGCAACAACCTAGTTACGCGCCTCAAAATCGCTCCACACTCCAACAATCACTCTAATAAAATAATAAATGATAATTAATCACTAATTAATCAAGAATGATACTAAATATATTCACTAATATAAAAAGCCCCAAATCAATTTAAGAAATTAGGGTTAGGGTTTTAAGACTACACTTACAAAGAAGGGAAGAAGATGAACAAGAAGGGAGAGAGAGAAAGCAGGGCGATGACCACGGTGGCCGGAGGTGGCCGGAGATGGTCGGCAGAGAGGCTGAAACACGCACGAAGGGAGAGGAGAAGAGGGAGAAAGGACGCACGAAGGATGAAAGAACGCGCGGCTAAGGCCGCTAGGGCCGCTGTCGTTGCCGGCGTTGGTCCGGTGTTGATGCCGGTGCTGATGGCCGGGGAAAGGTTCTCGGGGTGAAGAAGGAGAGAAAGTTAGGTTTTTGGTGTGTTATTGTGGTTGTGATTTATGTTTTTGGTTTTTTTACGTGAATTTGGGTGGAGTTGGATGTGATTTATGTTTGTTGGTTTTTATTTTCGTTTCGTTTTTAGGTCTTGTTTCGATCTCATATAAAATTAAATCCCACAACATAATTCGTTTCGGTCTCATATATTCTTTAATTCCCGAAATATTTATTATTTATCGTTTAAAATAATAATTATACTCATTGAACCAAAAATACTATATTTATATATTGAAATAAAATTACGAAAATACCGAGTATTACAACGCCGGTCACCGGCGCCGGAGAAGAGGAGGATGTGTAATACACTTAGGTCCTCAAATTTAAGCGTAATTTTTTTCTACAATTTTTTCTATAATTTGCCCTATCAAGCGTAGCCTTTTATATAATTAAATTCTATTCTTTTATAAAACTTATTAATTGTAGCTTATTATATGAATGTTATGTTACTCGTAATTCTTTTTCTCTAATGCTTGCAACCAATGTCAAGTTGGTCGCTAATTAGCATCGAATATTTGTAACTAATATCAAGTTGGTTGTAAATTAGCAACCAACTTATTATTAGTAGCTAATTAGCATCTAATGCTTGCAACCAATGTTAAGTTGGTCACTAATTGGCATCTAATTTTTGTAACTCATATCAAGTTGGTTGTTAATTAGCAACCAACTTATTATTAGTAGGTAATTACCATCTAATACTTGCAACCAATGTTAAAATAGTTGCTAATTCGCGACCAACATATGAGTGGTTGCTAATTAGCGTCTAATATTTGAAACTAATAATAAATTGGTAGTTAATGAGCGACTAATTTGAAAGTGGTTTCTAATTAGCAACCAATAAGTGATTGGTAGCGATGGATGATTGCTAAATGGCCTTTTTGTTGTAGTGATAGTTGACGTGGCGTAACCTAGCAACTCATGAAGCATTTTACTTGGTTAAACATTTACAATATCAATTTGATTCTTTTTGTTTTGTGAAATACTTTTGAAAAAATTAAGTAAAAAATAATAATTATTTTTAATAAGTTAGATCAAAGATGCTCTTAGTTTTAAGTGACATAAACTCCCCATTGTTAATGCAAATGATATAGCTAGCTATTCACCGATCCATTATGTTTTGCTTAAATTTATCATTTTAAGTATGTAATTAATAAACTTAATAATAAGGAGCAATAATTAAACCATATAAAAATCCACTCAAATCGATTCCGTGTCCGACCGGTCTAAGCTTATCCATGGGTAGCCCTTTCGTTACTACATACTTTAGTAACACAACATAGTTGTGGGGACCCTAAAACATTGTCACATAATAAGAAAAACTTAAAAATAGGAACACGCATTTGAGGTATTACATTACTTCTCTTATAATGATAGTTAATTATATTTTTTTGGTAATTAAAAATTGATGTAGTTATATTTAGTGAGTTAAAATATACATAAAATTACAATTTTATCCTTTGATATATCAGAGATACGATCTTCATTTTGGTGAAAACTTGGTCAACCAAAAAGACATTATTTTTATCAAAAAAAATGAAGAAGTCGTCGCTTATAAATGGTCCTAATATAGAATTAGCAACTAGTATGTCTTACCTAAATAACATAGTATTCCTTTGGAATTCGTCAGATCGTTAATCTTGTGAAAGATCATCTTACATCAAAATAGTACGAGACCAATTAATTTTACCCATTAAGCACAAATAAAAAGAAAAAAGATTAGCAACATGAAATATATGTATCGAACAAAATGTCTCATATAATAAAAGAAACCTTTATTTTTACTTATTTTGTAATTGGATTTTTTTTTTACATATTCTCACTAGATACATGTTAAGAAAGTCAAAATGAACCTTGTTTCTCGAAATAGTGAATTAATAGATGATAATTAATTTTCAACGGAACAATATTTGATATTGTTCTCATAATGATTTATGAGTTTAGAAAAATCATTTCGTAATTATTTGTTTACTCGGTATTAAATATAAGTACTGAATTAAAAAATAGTAGTAGAAAAAAATAAATAAAATAAAAGAAATTAGTTGACCGAGAAATTAGAATTAACAAAAGTTTCAAAAAGTTCTATAAACAAGAAAATAAAAGAGTTATTTCTGCTTACTTGCCAACTAACAAGTTTATCCATCCACGCTTTTCTTATTGACTTTTTCGGTAAGAATTTTTGTTATTCTTTTAATCTTTTTACTCTTTTTCGTTTCTAATTATTTTTATTTTGCAATTAATCTTTTGTTCATATGTTGTATTGTTGTGTGCTTTTGTTGCTTTGATATTTGACATCATGTCTTACCATTGTTGTTTAATTCAGCATGATTTATGATGATTAATTAGCCTTTCATAGTTTCATGCATGATCAATTTTCTTGAAGAATTTCCAACATGAAGTGCACAATTTGTTGGGTTTTTTTTGTTTTTGTTTCTGATTTGATGTCGTAAGTACACCCGACAAAACTCACCCGACTTGAGAATTCTGACCCAAAACCCGAATATGACCCGAAAGAACCTAAGTACCTAACCCGAACATGACCTGAAATCCAATTTGACACCACTCGACCTAAACCTGAGCTAAGTTGAACCCGATGTTAATTTGGCGTGAACCAACCCAAACCCAAATGACCCAACTCTAAGTAGAACTAATCTCATTTCTTCAAATAGTAAGTCTCTTATGAGCGTCTCACACCGTGAGACTTAAACAAAATCAAGCAAAATCAGTTGAAAAAGAAAAAGTAATTATCTTTATGTGAGGGAGGTCTTCACGATAAATTTATTGTGACAAAGTTTCACGTGAGAATAACATACTCCCTCCATTCCAAATTTAATGTTCTCATTTATATTATGGGATAAAAGCGATTATATACATTATATAAGGTATACCTATGAAAAGAGGAAAAATTCGAGCAACTAGAAAAATCCCCACCGTGAACATGGTCGCAGCATGTATGAGCGCTGAAATAGGAGTAGGCCCTTCCATAGCATCGGGTAATTTAAGGAAAAGTGAGAAAATGTCAACTTTACCTCTTGAATCAACAGAATGGGGATAATATTATTATTGTGGCAGAGATGGCGATAGTTAAATTTTAAGGGCAATTGCTTACGTTTATGCTGTATATGTTCATACATATATAATTGTGTTGTAGTTTGTGTAAGTTTATACGGAGTAAACTAATGATGGTAACCCAATAATACATAAAGGTCAGGAAATCATCTCTCTATTAAGCTAATCTTCCGTCGAAAACTAGTCAAACCATTCAAAACTCGACAAGAGACGATAAATACAAGTCTGTACACGCAACACGCAACCATGAACTCATGAATCTCGTTAAATTTGTGTTCAGATGGATGATTTTTGTGTCATTTGATTCCTGTGTATTGTAATCCGTAAGTGTTTGTCATCTAAAAGATTAACAGTGTGTAGCAAATCTCTCCTTTGATCAAGGATAATTTCATACACTACTAGTATGGGGAACTATCTTTGTTGTGTTCAAGTCGACCAATCGACAGTTGCTATTGAAGAGAGCTTTGGAAAGTACACTGATATACTTGAGCCAGGGTGCCATTGTGTACCTTGGTTTCTCGGTTACAAGATCGCTGGGAAACTCACTCTTCGTGTACAACAGTTGGATGTCCGCTGTGAGACCAAAACCAAGGTCGGCCTTCCCAAATTTTCATTGCTTGCTTCTGATTTGTTTGATATTCATTGAACTTTTTGGCTTTGGATCACCGTGGTCTGTATCGCTCTACTCTTGGAAGCTGTCTGAGTTTTACAACTGCTAAACGATTATTTGTATGTGGATGTACAGGATAATGTTTTTGTCACTGTTGTTGCATCCATTCAATACCGCGCCATTGCTGAGAAAGCATGCGATGCATTTTACAAGCTCAGCAACACGCGCTCACAGATACAGGCCTATGTTTTTGATGGTACATCACAATAAATTGAAGTTCTGCACTCTTTACTCGTACATCTCAAGAATACTGATCGAATTTCATATATTTACTTGAGAATACTGATGTCCTGTTCAGTGATTAGAGCCAGTGTCCCGAAATTAATTTTAGACGACGTTTTCGAGCAGAAGACTGACATTGCCAAAGCAGTAGCAGAGGAGCTCGAGAAAGTAAGTAATTCTATGCCTTTATGTAGTTTATGACTGTATGGTAAAGTATGTAACCCCTTGCTGGTTACTGAACACTTTAAATTTTCCTAGGCTATGTCTCATTATGGATTTGAGATTGTTCAAACTCTAATCGTTGATATCGAACCCGATGAACGTGTCAAACGTGCTATGAATGAGATCAATGCCGGTGAGCATTTCCTGAACCATTCTTTGGCGTACTTTTAGATTTGCGGTAACCTAACCGTGCATGTGACTCCAAAAATATTTGATGTTACAATAGCTAGCTTCACTTTCTAATAATCAAACATGGTTCTTTGACTCTACAACCCTCTTCGGTAATTAGTAGGGTTGACAATTTCACCCGAATCCGTGTAAAACCGATCCACCCGATACAAATGGATGGATGAGAATCCGACTTAAATGGATGAAATGCGGGTGATGGATGAGTCGGGTGACGGATCGGGTCGGATTCGGGTGGAGCAAAAATCCATCCGTCACCCGATCCGTCACCCGTTTATAATTAAAATTTAAAAATAAAATAAAAATACCAACTAATATTATAATATATGTACAATAGTTTTCTCTAAAATAAAAATTATTTGCTCAATTCAACATTTTATTTCATTTCTCTCTAATTTTTTTTTTTTTACTTTCACCCTATTTTTCTTAACCCATATGATAATTTTTTTTTTATATTTATAAATGGTCATCCGTTAAGCACCCGATCCACCCGATTCATCCGCGGATGACGGGTGGATCGGATTCGGGTGAGAGACTTAGCGGGTGACGGGTGGATCGGGTGGATACGGGTGACGGATGCGGGTGGGGCTCCACCCGACCCGAATCCGACCCGTTGCCATCATCCTTAACGCCGAGTCAATAATCAACACAAATCAAATCAAATTAATAAACAAAAGACTTAACACGACACGACCCAACTAATAGCTCCAACAATTTCTTGAGGAAAAAGATTCAAGTAGAACCCTAAATCCCCAAAAACACAAACCTTAACCCTAAACCCCTCTTTTCAACCTATCAAACTTCAACCCATTTGTCTTCTCTTACACCAAGAACAACAAACACCCAATTTTTTTTTAGTAATGGAAGATCAAATTGTATCAGAAAGACTAAGAAGAAAGCTCAATGAAGTCAATACATCTGCACAATCTCAACTTTCTGGTGTGCAAGATCACATCAATTTCACCCTCCAGGTAAAAACTTTTTCACCTCATTTTTTCTGGGTACTTTGAAATTAACTCTATAATGCATGAGACTAGTGGAATAATTAATAAAGTTTGAATCTTTGCATGAAAAGAGTTACCTAATTGGCTAATTTTTTACTGGGCATTTTGATAGTAACCCTGAAATGCATGAAACAATTGAAATAATCAATAAAGTTTGAATCTTTGCATGAAAAATTGTGTAAGTCTTTTAAGGACCGTCTTTCACTTTTAAACTGTCGATAAATGAAGCCATATTAAATAGTTATTTAGAGAAAAAAGTAAATGGTCTTTTACAATTCATTACGAAAAATCGTCTTTTTTTGTAATTTGTTTCTGGGCATTTTAATATTCATCCGAAAATGCATGAAAAAATAATTAATAAAGTTTGAAATCTTTGGACGAAAATTTTACCTAATTTTTTCAGGGCATTTTAAATTTGATCCTAAAAATGCATGAAACAATTGAAATAATAGATAAAGTTTGAATCTTTGGATGAAAAATTTTACTTAATTTCTTCTGGGTATTTAAGTATGAACCCTAGAATGCATGTAACAATCGACATAATCGATAAAGTCTGAATCTTTGGGTGTTAAATTTGGTGGGCAGCAAGCATACTTCAAGTGTGCATATCAATGCTTTGATAGGAGTAGAACTACTGAAGAGATCAGCAACTGTGTTGAGCATTGCAGTGTTCCTGTTGTGCAGTCTCAGCACCTTGTTGAGGGTGAGATGGCCAAGTTTCAGGTTCGTTTCTATCTCTTTCGGTTTTGTTCTGTTTAGACAAGTTCGGTTCAGCTTAGCTCGTTGCAGGACAATTTGTTGTTAGTTCATTTCAGGTCTGAAAAGTCCAGAAGAATGTGAATGTAGTTGTTTGTTTGATTTTTGGTTTGGAATGAGGGGATATTTACGGTTTTTATTTGTATGGGTGGATATATAATTGGCTCCGAAAAGATCTTGGAGTGTGATGATTTTGCATACCTCAAATGGTTGTATCCTTGTAGGAATAAATTGTAGATTTTTCCGAGCTACCGAACGCTCTTCATATTTAAGTCCTGCATGTAAAAAGCTGCAGCAGTTGAAGTTTAGGTGCCTTACATTCGAAAGTGAGATTTCAAATAATTCATGGAAATTGAATACTTTAAAACAAATCGTCTTCCCGTCTGAGCAAAATTACTGCCGAACCGAACAATGTTTGTTGCACTTTCACCATCTTTTTAATTTGCAAGGAATGGGGGTCAGCAGTTTGTTAAACTGTAAGTTTCAATTGTCCAGTGTCCATTGAAATGCTAATTAGAATTGCTAATTAGGAGGAGGAGAAAAGATTGTTTCCTTTTGGTGAAACTAGCGGTATTACGTTTTCATCCTGGGCATGTTTTTGCTGTGCATTTGTGGCCTCTTTCTGGTGATGTGGCGGGGAACTTGATGATTTAGTATCTTTGATCTCAGCTCTTAGGATAAGAAGTAGTTGTTAATTTGCGTTAGACGTTTTGTAGCATCCTTCTCTCGGATTGGTATCAGAATTAATAAATCTTAAGGTTTTTGCAAACTTGGCCATTTTCGATCTAACCTCGCACTTACCCATTGTCTCACTCTCCCCAAAACGCATAAAAATCTTTCTCTTTCAGTCTTTTGTTGGTTGGGTGAACGGAAGTAATGTTTACAGCTTAGTGAATGCTAATCTAACAGCATATTTGTTTTTAAGGACACGGAAGAGCACTCTTTGAGTGTCCAACACAAATCCTCTATTTTTAATCGAGTTAGGTTAATTTTATATTTCATCAATACTTGTAAAGGCTATAGCCATTGAAAAGGACGGATAATTTGTATTATGTCTGCAATTTGCATTGTTGTTAGGCTTGCGTCTCTTACATATACTCGGTTTGGTGCAGGAAAGGCTACAAAGAGCTTTGACGGTGTGCCATGACAGATACGAATCTGCGAAGCTACAGCCTGGTCATTCTAACCCGATCCTCGACCTTGAGTCCTGTGCTTCCACAGCAATCGACGACAATGTTAAAACTCTTCCAGCTATCGTGGAACGACTGAAAAGGTCCCTTGGCATGAACGATAGCACTTGAGGTTGCAATGTACTACGTATGATGTATCACTTTCAACATTTTGCTTTAGAATAAGTTGACAAGAACCGTTCCATTTAGAATATCAATTTTATAGGTTTCGGAGAAGAATGAAGAACCACATTGGGATATACCTGTGGTGTTAATTCTTTGTTTAGCATGTTATAATCCGATAGAAAATGACCTGAATTTGTTTACATGATTACCGAGTTTCCGCGAGCATGAGAGTGGCTGTGATGACCGATTCCGAGATGACTGGTAAAATGGAAATTAAATATGAAGGATGATCTTCATATTTTGTATGAAGTACGGGCTACATGATTTTGGAAAAAAGTACTCCGTATTATACACCTGAATATATGTACATCCCGTCTTAAAGTTGTCGAGCTATTTTACGAATTTATTGACCTTTGACAAAAAGTTGTTGAGCTATATTACAAAGTTGTCGAGTTAACAATTTCATGTCATAATTCAACTACTTTTTAATCTACCTCAATAACTTCGTATGAAGTTTGAGATGTATGTATACTCGGATGTATAATTCACTAACCGCGTGATTTTGCACAAATGTACAACACCTTATTTCATTATATCCGACCATTTCAAATCTAACAGTTTGATCAAATTCATAAGAAAAATATCCAAATTTCTGTTTCAAAATAATTTCAAAAAACAATTACATCGTATAGTTTGAAAAATAAGAATGAAAATTAAGTATTCCGTATGAATTTCATGTTATTTTTTATTTTTATCTTCATTTTTTTTAATTAGAAAATTTATACGGAGTATCTTTTGCAAACATTTTAAATGCATAATAACATTGAAAAAATGGAATTTATTAGTAAATGCCACCTATTTTGCACCACATTTTTAAAACTCCCACTTATTCGATTTTGTTTCAAAACTCTCACCTATTCTAGACAATTCTTATAAAACCCCCTACTAAAAGTCCATTTTCATCAAAATAAGCATATGTTTTAACTCATAAAAATAATGAATTTTCATTTATTCGTTTCACATTTTGACTTTTGATAGAAGGAAAGTACATTCGTTATTGATATATGCAAAAATAATTCCTTCATTTTTTAAAAAATGGTCGTTTGTTGTCGCCGGTCGGGGGTGATCTCAGTTGAGTATGCTTGTATTATGGAGGGAATGAAAGGGGTAGTATGGTAACTTGTGAAATGCGCTAAATAAAGTCCGAATTGCAAAAAGTAGGTCCCTAATAACAATTATATTGTGAACATTTTTTCCCCAATTATAACTCTAAGTAATCCAAATGGTAAAATATGATCAAGGTACATACGACGTCGAACAATCTATTTATAAATAAAAAATGATCATTTTAATGTTTGTTGGAATTATTAACGCTCGTTGCAATCATTATGAAACCAACAAACTCACTAATAGTTTTTGTACAATTAATGGATTGTACATCTGATGCACTACCTCAAAAACTCCTTAATAAAACTCAAAAAAAATGTGAGTATGATGTAATACATTAAATTCATAATACTATTTTCCATTTGTGTACGTCTCAAGATGTGAGTCAATTAGAGGATCTTACATAGATACATCACATTTAAATTTTTGAGTTTTGTGGTATAATTTTCGATTTTACATATAAAGGTTCCTAATTTGTGTAAAAGGATTTACAAAACGCTCAAAAACATTACTGTAACTCAAAATAATTTGATTTGATTGTAATACATCTGACGTACCATCCATTTTTTCCGATGTGAGACAATTTCTCGTTAACACCCAATTCATGGATTATACAAGTACCCCAGATGTTAACTTTTTGAGTTTTCTTTTAAAATTTCTGAGTTTCATATTTAAAAACTAAAATTAATACTTAGGTGCTGTTTGGCCTGGCTTTTACAAGTGTTTTTCCACTTGAAAAGCTCAAGTCGGATCAAACACCACTTTTTAGGAGTTGAAAAACTGTTTTAAAAAAGCTGAAAATGAAAAATAAGCTCTAAAAAACAGAAGCTATGATTTCATGCTTTTACTTCTACTTCTACAAAAACAAGCATCAATACTTGCCAAAATGATTATAATAGAATTAAGAAAAAATATAGCGTCTTTTTTTCACCAATAATTCATTAAAATATAAGTGAAATACTACTTCACTTTCTTTTCTAGTTTTTTTTCTTATTTTTTTTTATCAAATTTTCAGTTCATAACTAAATATTTATTAACATTAATATTTTTTTTAAATAGCATCTTGGTATTAATAATTTTTTGATTTTTAATTGATTTTGTTATATGTGTATAATTATTACTTATAACATATTTAATAAAATTAATAAAAAGAAAAAGTAAAAGTTTAAACTAGTTAGGCCAAACAACTATAATTTAAAATAAATGGTTTACAAAAGTTTAGGCCAAACACCAATAATTTTTTTGAGAAACAGTTTATAAAGAAACTGTTTTTGAGAAATAAAATCTATTTTCGTAAAACTAGGCCAAACAGGTAAAAATGACTCCCTTTATTTCATTCATTTAGCCCCATTTTTTTTTTTTTGACAATTTCACTCATTTATCCCCATTTTCAAATTCATCTACTTTTTCCATTGGAAATTACCAAAATAATCCCACTTTTTTACAACTTTCCATATACACAACTTACATATTATTTGAAATTGTGTCAACCCCAATGATGCCTTATGAATGAAATGGAGGGAAAAAACATCAAAATAATACAATAAACATCAAAATAAATCAATACTTTACCACAATTTTTTTGTGAAATTACATTACAGATAATGTTTAAAAAGTACTCCGTTTCAATTAAATATTTGATTACCGATTACTTAACTTAATTTTTTGGGATAATTCCACTTACCCTTGAGGTTTACAATTTTGTACGTGGTACTTCTCTTTTTTATAAACATACTTTGACTAACCGGAATTCGTTTCTATGAATACAAAATACGACGCTTCTTTTTTAGAAATCGAATATCTTGTCAAGATCTTCAATTTGGAAAAAAAATAAATCGTCGTATTTAGAATTCTTAGTCACGAATTTTTATCTCGGTCAGAATTTGTTTATTGAACAATCTTTGACTGGTCATATCTCCTGGTCACGAGTTCCAAATTTCACTAATTTGGTTTTCAAATTGATCGCCTTTACGAGATATACTATTTGGAATATAAAATTACAGCCCATTAATGTTTCTCAGCTCGAAATAAAGATATTATAGACAAAATTACAAACCTTAAGGGTACCATAGGGATTATCTCGAATTTTTTTTATATTATTTGAGGTTGGCTCATTATAATATCAAACGATTCTATATAAAGTTTGTGTAAAAAAATTATACTTTCTCCGTTTCATTGAATTCTATACGTTTTTATTCTTTTGTTAAAAGTATTTAATAAAACATGTAAAATTCATTCCAAAACAAAAAAAAAAGTATAAAATTCAATAAAATGAAGGTAATAAGATATACTACGGTCAATGTCTCGTGAATTCAAAGAAGTCGAGCATACACCTCAGATATGATGGTGATTGCGGTTAAATTAATTATCAGTACGTTGACTTCACTTTGTAGATTATAGTTATCCAATTTCCTAACGATTGATTACTGGTTTTTGTTTTGTTTTTCAAGAGTATTCAGGTTGGTTGACTAAGCTATACATTATCATGTGTTACGTTTACATATAGTGACTGAATAACTGAATTTAATTATGTGGTCAATTGTTAGATCTAGAGTGGCAATCAAGTCTTTCGGGTCGGGTTACTATCGTGTCATGGCAATATTTGGATTGGGTTCGGGTCGGATTCGGATGGGTTTCAGGTCGGGTCATTCGGGTCAGTTCGTAGTTCGGGTTAAAGTCGGCCGGGTTCGGGTGACTGTCAAGTCAGGTCATTAAGATAGATTTGTCGGGTCGGTTTGAGTTCGGGTCAAGTTTTGGTTAAAATGGGTCATTATCGGGTCATGCCGTTCTGATAAATTTGTCGAGTCAAATCGGTTGTTATTGGGTCGGTCATTTCGCTAAATTTGTCAGGTTGGGGCAAATTTGGATCAAGTTTGAGTTGGCTTGGGTCTTTTCGTGTCGGGCTATGCTGATAATCTGTCTGGTCAGGTTGGGTTTACGTTAGATATTTCCAAGTATAACTCGTTAATTCATTACATTAAAAACATCTTTTTTTTATTATCTACAAGTTATATTTTCGATTTTCATCGCGTTGTTAGATAAGGTCGGATCGGGTTAAGGGTCAGGTAATTTTTCTAGTCGGGTCAGCTGACGGGTTGAGTCTGGTGGGTCAAAAAGTTATCGGGTCAAATTCAGGATAAGGGTCTTCTCGGGTCGGGTCGGACCGGATTTCGAATTTACCTTAATCGGGACGTATCAGGTTACGAGTCTTCAACGAGTTGGGTCGGGTTGGTTTCAAATTGTATTATATTCGGGTAAAATCGGGTCGGTTACTCAGCATTCGGGTCGGGTCACTTCGGCCGTTCATGACTTCGGCCTTAGGTATGAATCCTAGCTACACTTAGAGAGGCATATGGGAGGCGAGATAGGTTTTGTTGATGGGTATGAGACGTCGTATTAGTGATGGGCTCAGTACAAAGGTTTGAGGCGACCCTTGAATACCCGAGACGCAGTCACGAAAGATCTTGTCCTCATACAGTGAAGTGAACCCGGAGATGCTGGTAGTAGAGTTGATCTCGCCCCATGGCTCGAGGTGGCCGGAACGAGAGCAAGGTACAAGGTCTCTTTTTATCTTTTGAGCACGATCATGTATTATATATCTGTATTAGTCCGTCTAGGCCTAGTGACACGTGATGTTGGGAGCATAAGAAGGATGGAGAATATTCGGTTTGATAGGCATACAAGTTACTTATGTAGGGCGCGGCAGACGATGTTGGACCCTCTGATGCGCTCCGCGAGAAGTAGCTATCTAATCACATATGGCGGGCACCGGTGCTCCCAAGGAAAAAGATGTTCATTTGGCAAATATGTAGTGACGCTCTTTCGAATAAAGCCAACGTGGCCAAGCGAATGGAAATAGCTGATGTGACATGTCTGTCGTGTCATGCTCGGCCTGAGACGGGCTTGCACCTCCTTCGGGACTGTGGGTGGCTGGATGGGATTTGGATGGATTGGGCGTGGACGTGGAGACAAATGTAGGGGTTGAGCGGGTGAGGGAGTGGGTGGAGACTGTGTGGAGTGAAGTTGTGAAGACGAGGCGAGGTTTATGGTCGGGGGTGTTGGGCGATTTGGGAGCAATGAAATAAGGCTATTTTTTTAGGGTGTCACGCCATAAGGGAGTAAGGTGCTCTGTAGGGTGACAAATATGATGGCAGAAATGAAAGAAGCGCAGCGAGGTGAGGAGGAACATGGAGGTGAAGGAGAACAAGGAGGTTAGTGCGGAGTCGGAGAGGGGTTATCCCATGGAGCATGTCGTCGGAGCTGAGGGTGTATTTAAGATCAACATAGATACGAGTCTTTAAGAGGGAGCCGAGGTAGGTTTTGGTGCTGTGGGGAGAGGGGGTGGGGTGGCTATATGGCAAGTGACGAAGCAACGGGACGGAGCATGCTCACCAGCCATGGCTGAGGATTTGGCGATTCTTGGAGGACTAAAGGAAGCTTACAATCGCGGGATGAAAAAGGTCGATCAAAATAGAGAGCGGCTGCAAAGTTGTCATTGAAGACTTATGGCAACATCGACATGGGCGTAGTGACATTTATTTATTTTATGATAAATATTTCGGAGTTTTGTAACTGTTTTGAGTCAGTGCCTTGGTCTTTTGTTACTAGGAACACCAATATAGTGGTACATGAGGTTGCTCATGTTTCACCGTGGTACGTAGGTTAGAGAAATTGGTCTTGGAATCTACCTCCAAATGTTGTTGATGTGGTTGAATTTGATGCATTATTAATATAAGTTTATGAGTTTAAAAAAAATGGTAAAAATTATCTTATAATCTTTTTTTAACAAAGCTAAACTAATTGAAGTAACTTTTTATTTCAGCCCTCTGCTGATATTACTTTTTTTCTATTAATTTTACCAAATACATTAAAATTGAAAAAGAGAAAGTATTTAAAATATATAGATATGCGATGATATTTATACACCGACCATGACTTCATGATAAAGTTCTTACAACGAAAGAGTGGTACTCGACTACTCGTACGTAAACACAAATACATAAAAACCAATGTGTAGACTTAATTGGACAGGCCTCCACAGCACCTCTTATTTTAGCCGTACAAAGATGATGCATCACTAGCCTTTTATACTAGCACAAATTACATGAAAACCATAACAATTACTCAAAGAACATGAAGAAAATTAATTCCATAATCCCCTTATATTTTTTCATCCAATTAAGTGCCTTGCATTGTAATCTCATGTCTTCCATTCTTGCTAATAACTCTCCTCCTTCACCACTTAAGCTTCTCCGGGAAATACTGAATAGACACGATTAATTAAAAAATACACGTTAGCGAAAACTTCAGAAATAACGCATTGAGCTTTATCATTATAAGTCTTTAGCAACATGTATGCCGCTAATAAGGTGTTCTATACTTCTATTAGGTTTATAGCATAGGACATGCGCTCATTGTAACACCCCGTGTTAATTTAACACGATTAAATAATAATAATTAATTTATTAATTTGAAATCAAATAATTTTCTTCTTTCGTTTCATATTTAAAACGCGCTAGAACATTTTTCGCGAATTAAATACATTCTTCTCGTTATAAAAATCTCAATTTTCGAAAAAACTTAAAATAAATTATTACCTCTCAAAAAGTCAAATTTAATCCTTGACTTTTCCGAATCATACTTCTCGAAAGCGAAAACTAAAATTTAATAGTTTCCAAATATCAAAGAAATCATATTCCGAAACTTTTATTAAATTTAATCCCGGACCTAATATTTTCGAAAAACACTATTTATAAAAAAATATATAATAAATTTTCGGTAAAATAAAGTTTAGTTATTTCTTCATAAAATTCAATTTCTAAACTTTTTCGAAAACGCGCGCGGACGCTCAAAATAATAAATATCGCTTTTGAATTTTCAAACACGAAATTAGAAATCGACCTAAATGGTCAAGTCACATTTGTGACTCATTTAGTTAGAACATTTAGTTCAACTAATTTTTCCTAACTAAATCCTAAGTATAATAAAAATATCTTTATTATAATATAATATAAAACGTCTTCCGAATTCAATACGATAATTCGTACATCGAAAGTCGAGCTGAACTGATCCTCGCCCACCAATTCAAAACCAAAACCATGCACACTTTTCAAGTTTTACTATTTGTCATAATGACAAGTAATGATTATGTTTATTAAATAAATCAAATAGGGAAAATATCTAAATTCGTATTAAATTTTAGGCCAAACTTTAAACGCCCATAAAATGATCATCCGGATTCCGATTCAGGCGAAACGAAAGCCTAACCCACCTAACTTTTCAAGACGAATCTACTGGGATAATTTTCGTGGCCATTCGGTCAGTACAAAAATCTGTCAACTTTAGATCTAATTAAAAGTCAATCCTCCGAACTCTTACAACTTATTATTTTAATAAACGACTCTTGATTCAGACGACTTCATTTTCACGTCTTATAATAAATATTAGGGTCTCATCATTTTTGTCCTAATTCAAATATTATTCAATAACCGCTAATATTCCGAACCAATTTTTAATCAAAAACGACAATAAAATTTAAGATGTAAAGATCGTCTTTTCCTTCTTATTTCCATGGCCTAAATTCACCCAAGTAGGTGAATATCTTTCCTCCACACAATTTTTCTTACTTGAGAAGTAATTTACCACTTGATATTTTGATAATTAAATTTAAAGTTTAACTCTTTAATTATTAGCTTATATTAAACAAAACAACTTCTTCTCCCTTACAATTCATTTCTCATCTTTCTCCACTCAACTTTTCACTCTCAAAATCCTCTCTAAAAACACTTAGAATATTTCAAGATTAGAAGAAGAAGATCATACTAATTAATTTGGGTTAAAGGTAAAAGGTTAATTAAACTATACTACTAATTTCTTTAACTCTTTTGATTGTGTAAAATTAAAACTAACATTTGGTCCTCTTTTTAATGTGGGGCCGAGATGATGAAGAGGAGCAAGGAGAAGACGGGTTTGAAGACTTGAGTGAATTTGATCATATTGTCGATCCCGAC